>JAJLXW010000503.1:0-13616 GCA_030571515.1 Monosporozyma aquatica
AATCTGAATCATTTATATCAAAACTTGATCGAATGACTCCCAATCTGCTGCTATTCAAACGAACCAATCTATGTACAACAAAGATTGAATACAATCACCAGATGTAGCCCCTTCTGTTCTATGTTAATAGGCAGTAGATTCCTTCTAAACCACTCGATATTTCTCCCAATCTATCATCCATTCCATTCATTAGATATTGTTTACTATTTTCATTTGAAATATATTTTCTATCATGCGGAGTTTCTTTTTATCATTATAAGAAACCGAAGATTTATACATACTAGTCATACACTCTACACACAAGATGTAATTTATTAGATTATAATAACTTTATTGGTGAAACTTCTCATAACATATATACTTGCAAACTTTCCCACTATTTTGTTGTTAGTATGCAAGTTTTTTACAAAATTCGCAACTTTTTATATTTTGATGAAATCAGTAGGGATATAGCCATGTAGAAACTAGACTAGATAATAAACAAATAATGCAAATGATTATACTACCGCAAAAAGTACATAACACCGAGTTCTCTTGCCACTCACATATACACACTTATTACTATTACTTATTGTTGAGATATGCTAATCAGTATGCATCTTAAATAATCCAAAATAATTATACAAAGTGATAAAACTGATAAGAATTTTATCTTATATCTTTATTAATTGAATCAAATATATGTTATGTACTATACTGTATTAGGTTTCGCAGATTAAGAGGATAAGGTATAGCATTCCTTTTTATAATACCGATTTGTAACTATTATAATGCTGTGTCTACTTTATCTTGTAACACTGAAGCTTTACTATTATAAGATGTAACTAACTATTTAGACTTATCTAATAATGGAAAGCTTATCACTTTCCATCTCAACCTTACGTCAAGACTTATTCCTCTCTATACCCCTCTCTGTATACTCTTACTAAGCCCGCTTAGTCATGCTCACAAAAAACCCAGACCCCAGAAGAATCGACTTCCGCTTTTACCCACCCAGACACCGGGGGAATCCCCCAGCATTTCCCTTTTTGGTAACCCGATCTCCCCAAATCGCCTGATTCACTTTTTCCCTCCCCTCCAGAAAAAAAAACTGGAAAACTCTCTCCCACGCAACCCACGCAACTCATGAAACTCACGGAACTCACGCAGAATTTTTTTTTTTTTCATTCGTTTCACCAACTCACTTGATATATATACCAAGGTACACTTTCTGTGCATTACTCTCTACCCTCCACCAACGATCCAACACAACCAAACTACACAAAAATGGGTATCTTAGACGTTATTAAGAGAAAGTCCGGTGTCATTGTCGGTGACGATGTCAGACACATGTTCGAATATGCTAAAGAACACAAGTTCGCTATCCCAGCTATCAACGTTACCTCCTCCTCTACCGTTGTTGCTGCCTTAGAAGCCGCCAGAGACAACAAGTGTCCAATTATCTTACAAACCTCTAACGGTGGTGCTGCCTACTTTGCCGGTAAGGGTGTCTCCAACGAAGGCCAAAACGCCTCCATCCAAGGTTCCATCGCTGCCGCTCACTACATCAGAGCCATTGCCCCAGCCTACGGTATCCCAGTTGTCCTTCACTCTGACCACTGTGCCAAGAAGTTGTTACCATGGTACGATGGTATGTTAGCTGCTGACGAAGAATACTTCAAGGCTCACGGTGAACCACTTTTCTCCTCTCACATGCTTGATCTTTCCGAAGAATCTGACGAAGAAAACATCGCCACCTGTGTCAAGTACTTCACCAGAATGGCTGCCATGCAACAATGGTTAGAAATGGAAATCGGTATCACTGGTGGTGAAGAAGATGGTGTCAACAACGAAAACGTCGACAAGGACTCTCTTTACACCAAAGCTGAACAAGTCTTCGCCATCTACAAGGCCTTACAACCAATCTCTCCAAACTTCAGTATTGCTGCTACTGCGGATGATGTTTATGGTTTGTACGCCTGGACCAGGTCTTTAAAACTTGAACTTTTAACTGCTCATCACAGATACATAACTGAAAAGATTGGTGCTTTAGGTAAACCATTATTTTTAGTTTTCCACGGGGGTTCCGGTTCTACTGATGAACAATCTCACATTACTGTCGATAACAGTGTTGCCAAGGTCAATTTAGACATTAACTGTCAATACACTTGTTTAAAGAGTATCAGAGACTACATTTTTAACAAAAGAGACTACATAATGTCTACGGTCTGTAATCCAACAGGTCCAGAAGCTCCAAACAAGAAGTTCTTCGACCCAAGAGTCTGGGTTAGAGAAGGTGAAAAGACCATGTCTGAAAGAATTACCCACGCTTTTGAAGTTTTCAGAACTCAAAACACTTCATGATCTACTATTATGAATTAATTTTCTTTTCTATGCAATTTTCAGCCTATAAGCTAATTTATATAGCAATTTATATAATTTAATTTAACATTTTTTCATCTGTTAGCAACAAGTTTTAGCATTAGAAGAGAGTAATATATTGGTAGGGAACTGCATACCCTTTTCCTCAAATTTGCTGGAAAGAGAACTGCAGCAATGGTAAGTTTTTAGGCGGTAAGGAAATTTTTTCTTAGTGCTGCATTTTCTACTTCCAAAAATTAAAAGGAGAATTAAAAACAGTGGGGTATGTTTCTGTATATATAATTAAAACAAGTATAACCGTTAAGTGAATAGAGCCTTAGATAAATCGAGCAAAAATATCATAAAAATTAACCATATTACTGATACTTTACAATAAATTCCTTCTACTACATCTCGCTCTTCTGACTCTTTTTTCAGCTGACCTTCTTTTCTTCTCTTCCTCCTTTGCAGCAATTGCTGCCATTTGCCTCCTTTCTCTAGCTGTAATCGTGATTGGCATATGGAAACGTCTTCTCAGAGCACAAGGTTTTAAGACTTTATTTGAAGTACGTAGGGTCGAAGTGCAGACTAGATGATCTACAGTACCCGAAGAAGGAGGCACTTTTTCTACTGTAGTGGTCAAGTGAAGGAGAAACCACACTTGAGAAAGTGACTGAACTCAATTATGGTGATTATTACGTGGAAGTAGTAATGAATCGGTGTTGGACATGGCATGATTGCTTGGTTTTTGGCTTGGCGATGTTATACCAGTGGTGCTACATTTGTCCTTAAACATTTAGATAGAGATCTGAATGACTATCTCAGAGATGTTGGTATAAGTTGGGGGATGGCTTACCACTAAAGAGATGGTATTGGGTTGGCAGCTACAGGCTGGTTCAAAGATGACAACTGGGTCAATGTTGAAAAAAAAAGGTTTAACCATCACCAAGCCAAAAACCAAGTAACCATGCCATGTCCAACACCATTTTGTCAGTTACTTCGCCAAAATAAGAACGATAATTGACCTTCAGCCAAATTCTCAAGTGTGGTTTCTCCTTCACTTCATAGGACTTGACCACTACTGTAGAAAAACGTACCTCCTTCTTGAGGTATTGGAGATCAGCTGGTCTGCATTTCCACCCTACATACTAAAATAACGTTACTTGTCTCAATGATGTATATAGGAGCATCCCCGGGCTTTCAATTTTTCGAAGCAGAGAATGCAGCACTAGGAGATTATCCTTTGCCGCCTAAGATCTTACCATCCTTCTGTTTCCAACAAATTTGAGAAAAAGGGTATGTTGAGATAAGCTCATCTGTATGTATCTTAACCAATCCAAATCATGCAAAGTGATAAAATTCCCACTATATCAAAACTCATCTCATCTTTTTATTAATTAAATCATATA
This sequence comes from Monosporozyma aquatica, assembly GCA_030571515.1. Taxonomy (NCBI): domain Eukaryota; kingdom Fungi; phylum Ascomycota; class Saccharomycetes; order Saccharomycetales; family Saccharomycetaceae; genus Monosporozyma; species Monosporozyma aquatica. The sequence goes on from JAJLXW010000503.1 coordinate 3,750, forward strand.
TATATTATGTACTATACTGTATATTAGAACTCGCAGATTAAGAGGACAAGGCATAGAATTCCTATTTATATGCCAATTTGTTACTATCATGATTACTATATCCTATAATACCGAAACCTTAGTATTATAAGAATATCATTTGTTAATAATATATTTAAAGTTATTGAATAATAGAAGACTTAACACTTTCCATTTCAACCTTACTTCAAGAGTAGCCAGACCTAGCGAAAGGAAACTAATTAAAGATATTTTCATTTCAATTCGAAGTAATTACAAAAATAATTATTTAGATACACAACTATACATAAACATCTTCTTTAACTCAGTCAACGTGTCCCTTTTCCCCACTTTTACTAGTATCGTCATCCCATTCTTGTTAGTTAACATATTTCTGTGAATCTGCTCCAGCATTATCATCATCATCGATATTCCTCTGAAGTGCGCTTAAATTGTGACACAACTATATCCATCTTTGTGTCCCCAAGGTTTTGCACATATCCCCTCAAGTCCAGTGGACTTATTTTATTCAACTGACATAGTAAAGTTATATATGCAATATAATAATAATTACTGTATTCGGTTATTACTGTTTAATAAGGGTTTCGCTGCCGTCTTTTGTGACACGTTCAGTTATGGAGTTGGGGAAATAAAGTCTGAGGTATATAAAGGACCATTGATCTGTGGAGAATCTTGATTTGAGTTTATATCTCTATATCACTTAAATTTACCTTTTATATACTTTATTCCTAGATAAGATAACCACATACTAAGTTTATATAATGGTTTTATATGTATTAGCAGGGTATTACATTGTCACAACCCTTACACTATAGCTTCCTTTAATTCGATCTATATTTACCTGCCATTTAAGGCTACCACGTCAGGAAATACGTTGGCCCCTCTTTTTCCATTGGAAAGTTCTTTTATAAATCCCACTGCAATGAGAAACACCAGTGGAAAAGCATCAAGGCCAGTGACGGTTCTTGATGCCCATTCCCAACCTGTAAATTTGTACACAATAGTAAAAGATGCAATACAACCTGTGAAAACCCCCACCACTTCCATTAACCTTTTTTTTGCAGTGTGTGAAAAGTTATTTGTAACTTCACAGATAGTATCTTTAATTAGGTCAGCGGCAAGTCCAAGGGAAGTGCATAAATTAACAACTGCGGAGAATATTCCATTCATCCTTACAAAATTATCATTTCTATAACGAAAATAAAGCCCTAAATGTATCCCTGTGACAATGAGGAATACACTCTCTGCCAAACAAGCAAAAATAAAAACTCCATAGAGGAAACAAAAATTCTGTGGAATTGAAGTTTTCCTTCACACTTCCAACTCCTGCAAGAATTAGAAAAAGTGTTGCTTCTGCTCCAGTGGAAAGTTTGGACATCCAATAAAATACATAGATGTTATAGCAAAGGCTGCTATAAAGATGGTTAAAGTTGTAACTGCAGAAAGGAAATTTTTTTTGAACAGCGTTGAAGAGGATTTTAAATGGCCACACTTCTTTTCCTTTATTAACTTGACTCCAACACTTAGGAAAGTTACTAAGCTGCCAAGTCCGGAAAATTCGCCTGACAATTTCTCAGCATTTTCATCACCATAATAACTGCTACATTTTGTGTTGGATTTATATGCTCTATCACTGGAAAGCAATTTTACTGTATTGGTTTTACGATGGTTTCTTACCTTATTAATTTATTTGATTTGAATTACCAAATAACTTTACAGGGCAGAGCCATAAACTTCAAAGAATGGAGAAGACAAGCAAAAACCCTAAATATATCCATGTGATAACAGGCAAAAAAAAACAACCCATATATGAACCAAATTTGGTTAAGCAAATCCTCAGCAAAAGTTGTTAACCGCTCAAAACATGATTTAAATAGTTTTTTTATTAAAGTCATAAACAATGGAGAACGTGGTTGTTTGTTCATTAGTCTCACCGACTTAATTGGCTTCACTTATTTCGAAATTCATTGTAACTTCCTCTAAAAGACTTGAAATATGAGAAACATTATTAATATCTAAATAACTGAGTTTCTATCAAGTTTGGATCTGTGTCTGATATTAATATCCTGTGAATACATATAAAACCATTATATAAACTTAGTGTGTGGTTATCTAATCAAGGAATAAAGTATATAAAAGGTAAATGTAAGTGATATAAAGATATAAACTCAAATCAAGATTCCCCACAGATCAATGGTCCTTTATATATGATGAGGTAAAACTCAGTTTCCCCAACGTCATAATTTAAGTGGAAAATGTCAGACGTCATGATACACGGCAGCATAACCCTTAAATATGATAATTTCCAAGTATGCGTTTCTTTCAACATATACGAAACTGCTTGATAAATAAACCTAGACTTAGTGACCAAATTATGTTACCCCAAAACACAGAACTCAATGAATGCTTGTTTGTACCACAGTCTTATTATTTTAAAAACATTATTTCTTTTATTGTCATGTTGGACTGAATAGCGTAAAAAAAATAGAAAACAGTGAGTTTTAAGATAAAGGAACCTCTTATACAACAGTAAATTCACAAACGACCAAGCAAACTCTTGTATTCTGTTTTATTGAACATTCCCTAACTTTCAGCCACACTAGTGAAGCTCCCTTTTAGCCCTATGCTAGTAGAAATTATTAAATTCATATTTTATGTTAGAGGAAAGTTCTTCATAAGGGTCTTCAGAGAACCTAAGAGAATCCTTTGGTTTATTATATTTTCATTAGCTTTCAAATTGTGGAAAAGTTACTGAAACATATTTTTACCTCTTTATGAAATTAGCTTTAGCTGTTAAATTAACTAAAAACAATATCAGAAATAATGAATGAAAAGTAATGTTACTATTTGAAACTAGTAACATTTTGATGTGTGTTGAACCTAGGAATGTTCCAACCTCTAGAGTTTCCATTTTCTGGAGATAGAAGATCTATTAGTAAGTGCAAGAATACAGCTAGGTCTTCTAAGACAAAAATACTAGAAGTGTTGAAAATGAAGTGAGTTCAGTAATACTGCTGATCGGTATTAAAGTAGACTTATATTTACCTATACTAGGTTTATACCGATTACCCCATCAACAACATCGAAAATTCTTTATTGTGACATCTACAAACGTATCTATTCTTTGCATTAAAATCTATTTACATATCTAAATAAGTTACGAAGAGAAATCTACTTTTAATTCTATTGACTAATTAATCAATAATTTTGATTTAATCCTAAAGACACTGTTTGGAATAGATAACTATTGCTTAACATCAAAAGCCATGGTCAATTGGATAATAATCCTTGGCCTTGATTATCTCACGACACGCAGAACAACTTATGAACACATTGAATCATATCATTAATAAGAAACTTATACAATATATAAAGGGGGAGTTAAAATATTTATAGGAGTTTAAAAAGCACTTCTTAATGGAGAGATTAAATCTCTACCCTTGTAGAAATTGACAGTCTTTTCAGCTCTGGTGGCAACACCTTCTGGAGTAAAGTCAAAGTACTTAAAGACTTCTGGGGCCTTACCAGAGGCACCAAATCTGTCCAAACCGAAATGTTGGTGAGCATATTTACCCCAACCAGAGGTAGCAAGAACTTCAACAGACAAGATTGGAACACCATCTGGTAAGACAGATAATTTATAATCTTCTGGTTGTCTATCGAAATTGTGGAAATCTGGTAAAGAAACAACTCTAGCGTTAATACCCTTAGCGGCTAATAATTTAGTAGCTTCAACAGATAATGACACTTCAGAACCAGTAGCAGCAAGGATGATATCTGGGTTCTCGACATCTTGTAACACGTAACCACCTTTAATAGCATTTTCAATAGAGGAACCTTCTAATTGTGGCAAGTTTTGTCTTGTTAGAGCAATGATACTTGGGGTATGTTTGGAAGTTAAAGCGGCTTGGTAAGCAGCAGAGACTTCATTACCATCAGCTGGTCTCCAGACGTGAGTGTTTGGCAAAGCTCTGAAATGAGCTAAAGCTTCAATAGGTTGATGGGTTGGACCATCTTCACCAACACCAATGGAGTCATGAGTGGCAACCCAGATGACTGGATGACCAGCTAAAGCGGAGACACGAATGGCACCAGCGGCATAACCTAAGAAATTGAAGAAAGCACCACCGTATGGCTTGTAGTTGGCACCGAAGGCAGAGATACCGTTCATGATGGCACCCATAGCATGTTCTCTGATACCGTATCTGATGTATCTACCAGCGAAGGAACCGAAACCAGTGTTATCTGGTTGGAAATCGACAGCATCCTTCCATCTGGTTAAATTCGATGGAGTTAAATCAGCAGACCCACCAATGATTTCTGGAACAGAGTCGTTAATATGTTGGAAGACAATTTCGGATAGTTTTCTAGTGGCAAGAGCAGAGTCACCTGGTTGATAAGTTGGTAATTTAGATTCCCAACCTTGTGGTAATTGACCTTGTAATCTTCTCTTTAATTCAGCACCAATTTCCGGGAATTGCTGTTGGTATTGTAGGAATAATTCATCCCATTTAGCATTGGCTTCTTGACCTGGTTTTAGGATAGTAGCTTGGTAATGATCGTAAACTTCTTGTGGGACTTGGAAAGATTTTTCTGGGTTGAAACCAAGTTTGCTCTTTAATTGTTTTAAATCGTCAGCAGCTAATGGAGCACCGTGAACAGCATGGTTACCAGCTTTCAAAGAACCGTACCCGATGGTAGTGGTTAACTTAATCATGGTTGGCTTGTTAGCGGATAATTTAGCTTGAGCAATGGCCTTGGCAATAGCATCAAGATCTTCATTACCGTTTTCGACATGTAACACTTCCCAACCGTAAGCTTCGTATCTCTTAGCGACATCTTCATCGAAGGAGATCTTAGTTTCACCATCAATGGTGATCTTGTTATCATCGTAGATGACAATTAAGTTACCTAATTGTAAATGACCAGCTAAAGAAGAGGCTTCAGAGGAGATACCTTCTTGTAAACAACCATCACCACAAATAGTGTAAATGAAAGAATCAGATAAATTGTAACCTGGTTTGTTATAAGTGGCGGCGAAATTCTTTTGAGCAATGGCAAGACCGACAGCGTTGGAGATACCTTGACCTAATGGACCAGTGGTGACCTCAACACCAGGTAATTCGAATTCTGGATGACCTGGAGTCTTAGAACCTAATTGTCTGAAATGCTTTAGATCTTCAATGGATAATGGGAACCCAGTTAGATGTAACATGGAGTATAATAAGGCGACGGCATGACCGTTAGATAAAACGAATCTGTCTCTAGCGATCCAGTCCGGGTTCTTTGGGTTCATTTTCATTTGAGACCAAATGACATGAGCAGCTGGAGCAAGACCTAATGGGGCACCTGGATGACCAGAGTTAGCCTTAGAGACTTGGTCAGCAGCTAATAGTCTGATGGTGGAGATGGATAACTGATCGATTTCAGAAAAGGCCATTGTGTGAGGGTGAGTGGTTTTTATTTAATGACTCTGGGGCTTTTTGTTATTGAATCAAGATATAGAGAGGAAGTAATTATACATCATCAAAGAAAAAATTCAAGAAAGAGTTTGAGTGATAGATATATATATGTAAAACCAGAAATATCTTTTATATATAATATATGAATGATGATTAGTTTACTTAGTAATGAGAATGATCAAATAATAAAATCAGAAATACGTGAGAAAAAAAAAAAGAAACCACAGAATAAGCAAGATATAATCGGTGCTAATTGAGTAATCCAATGGGAACGATAGCAGGAAAGGGGTGAGAGAGAGAGAGGAAGAGAGATATTGTGGAATTGGTTATATATTATCTATTGATCTACAGTTAATTATTTTATTGTGATGACGAGATCTGGCACCCAGCAAAGAACAAGAAAAAGAGAGAAAATTTTTCACTTTTGCCGCTTCGGGAAGGTGTCCGGGGCTGCTCGAGCAGCCCGAACCCGCCCCGCCAGAGTGGTGTGGGGTCGGTGTATTTCCCGGACACTGGGCGGGCTTATTATGGGGAAGGCGGGCTTCTGCAGTGGAATGCCCGAGTCCCATACCGTGGTGATGACGAGTTAAAGGATTACTAATGTTAGTCATTGGCCCCCCACCTCAGTAAGAGGGTGCTGACATAGGGTGTGGGACGTGGTAGGGCACACCCTGTGTGTATGTACTGTGTACAGTAACCAGTACTGGGTTTACCAGAGAAAATAGACCCTGCGATAAGTTAGGGCACGCTTCCTATCACCCGCGTGTAAAAGGGGCCCCTATTACAACGCAGAGCACATTTATCACCCACCTCCTATCCATTCGACCCGAAGCAATCTATCTTACGTCAGCACAAACCAAACCATGCTGCACATGAGTCTATAGAATATATTTTATTCATATCGTTACGATCTGATATATACATTTCTTTTACATCCGGTTATTCTATCTTATGAGAATCTCCAAACGGATCATCGTTACGCGTATCCTTGCCTATTGCCTGAGTATCAATAGTAATCATATCAGATATCATAGTAGACATATCTTCATCTCCATTCTTGCCCTTGTTCTGAGCACTAGTAGTAGACAGTAAAGTAGAATATCTGGTACTATTCCCCCTACCAGCAGCAGGAATAGGTGGGTGAGGTCTACTCGGTGGAGAACTTATATCAAAATCTAAAATATATGATCCAGTTCCAGTGCCAACACTTACCATACTATCTCTTTTATATTGTTCCTCTTCTCCTTCTTCATCTTCATTTATTTGTACTAATTTAGGTTTACCCTTGATAGCGGTGGTTAAATATTCTTTGGATTTATTATTATTTCGCCTTTCTCTTGATAATCTCACTTGTTCACTATGCTTACTTCCTTGTTCCGATTCTTCTTCCTCGTCATTATATCCTCCATCCAAAATTGAGGAACTTAATGTAATATGAGATCGTATATCGCCTACAATGTTCAAATGATTATTCTTATTATTAGTATTACTAGCACTGGTCACGCCAGGAATATATCCAATCGGTAATATATTGGATGCTCCTGTCCTCACTGTAGATGCAGTACTACTTCTATCACCCACTACAGATAAAGCATTATTATTATTATTTTGGTTTGTGGTTCTACGCGAGGGATGAGACATTGATCTTAATTCATTAATATACTGGGCTTGCTGTGAGAGGGTCATCGTTTGATGACTTTGCATGTTCGCTACAGGTCTACTCATCTTGGTCCTGCTACCATCATTTCTTACGTCATCTTCTGAATCATATAAATCCTCACCCTCTTCAATATCATCATCATCCTCAAGATCATCCATCTCCAAATCATCATCATCAATATCATTAAAATTATAATTCTTATCACCACCATTCATAGCATTTACTCTAGTCAACATTTTCCTCTTTCTCAAATAAAAACTATACCAAACAATCAAAATAATCACTATGGTACCCAACACACTACCAATCACTGCACCTTCAATCATATGAGTTGAGGATCCTTGATGACTTGATGAATTCATACCATTAACGTTATTAGTGATACTACTATTAGTAGTATTAACAATAGTGGAATTATTTAATAATCCACTAATGGTAGAATTATTCTTTGTGGCACAATATGTATAAGGACACGTCTTACATGTTAATGAAGTCATCACACAATATTCATTCTCTGCACAAACGGGACATTTCACTGATCCTTCACATTTAACGCATCCATCCGTGGTAGTCGCTACTATGTCTTGGGAAGAACTACTACTACTCGATGCTTTAATTTCTATACTGGACATCGTTGTGTGATAATATCTCTAGTGGGAACCACCAACCTTCTATTCCTTACTTATCACTACCTTAGAATCACCATTTATATATATATATATTTAATCCATACATACTCATCTATCTCATCGGAATGTTATTGCAGATCTTGAAACTTTTTCAAACTGACGCGTATTAAGAAAAACGGTAACAAAAACACGACGTGTGTCACAAATAAAATAAATCAAATATTAATTATTGCAAACATAAGTAGATACTTGAATACATATACACATCACGTATATAGTTTAAGAATGATATTCCTGATTGAGGGAGAATCAATGTTTGCATTTACAGGAGGAAGGCATCTGATGGTTCTTTAAACAGTTGCAGTCCTTTTGGCAACTTGGACACTTGTGAGTTTCACCACTATGGCACTCACAAGCATCACCTCCTTGACAATCATATTTGCACTGGTTGAATTGATTACAAACACATTCAGTTCCACAGGAACTACACTTACATGAATCACCCATTTTTGTTGTATCTTTTTTGTTTCAGTTTTATTTATATATGATACGTATACCCCTTGTTTGATCGCTGTGAGTATAACAAGTCTGGGAAACTTGTAATAATATCAGGCCATTTATATAGTTGGTTGTACAGTACTTCCCTCTTAATCCTTTTTTGTTATTGCATATTGAAGGGTTGTTGCAACCTCCCCTTTGAAGGGAGCTCGAGATTGCAAAATTCAGCTTTAATATCTTAATATGTATACATAGCTAATTAAACAAATTAAATGAATATAATTAAAGACAGGATCGAATAAACTTAATGTATATAAAAGCTACCCTAAGTCAAGTCCCTTTATCGGCAACATTCTCCTCATAATGTAACAGGTTTTGACACAGTAGTGTTGTTGTCATAAGGTGGCCCCTCCATATCATTGTATGTTGTTCTATGATATTCATCTATGGTAAGATCACCAATTTGTCCCTTGATTGTATCGTTTGTATCCCTTTCACCCTCCTCATTATAATATTCATCTTGTTGTGGCCCCCCATCAAGGTAATGCCCGTTACTACTACCTACTTCCATTGGACATTTGGACCCTTGACTTTTAGCACTAGTCTCACTAGTGGAACCACTACCTTTTGAAGACTTTAAACGGAATTTATCCCAAATCCTATCAAATATATTCTTCTTTTCCTTTGTATTTGCAATTGCAGGTGGTGAGGATAATTTTTTTAGAATATCTTCACTAACACCATCTTTTGGGATTTGACAACAGGAATCCTTCTTTCTTTTCTTATTTTTATTCTTCTTCGAACCATTCAATTCTGTATATTTCTTTGCATTCTCTAATTTAATTAAAGAATAATCTTCTGAGCTTACATAACTGCCTCTCTTATGTTGACTTATTTCTTCGTCATCAAATGGGGGAAAAACCAATCTATCTTGGACTGAGTGTCGTTCATTATTAGAGAAGATTTCCATCATTTCTTTATCCTTTGGTGAATTTGGAGACAGTTCCCCATCCAAAATAGTTCTCTTCACTTCCCTTAACGACTTAGTATTACTACTTCCCCCACTAGTACTCTTGGAACCATTTTTATTAATGGGACGGCTCCAGGGGAAATACCATGTTCGTTTCCTTTTGATTGAAGTGATTGATTTATCATCACTGTTTAAACTTTTGGATTCATCAGAGGAACATTGACAATTAACCCCACATTTACATTCTTTACCTTCTTGACATTTGCAGGATCTTCTAAAAAAAATCGAATTACCACTTTTTGTAGAATGTCTTGAAGAAGGAGATTGGCGGGTTTTATATCCACTAATTAGAGTATTCACTCTTTGAATATCCTTTTGTGTCACATCTTCATTTTGAAGTATTTTATTTTCCAATCTTAATGAATCCTGAAACACTTTATCAAACTCTTTATTCTTGGTTAAAATATCAGTGTCAATTGCTGCCGACATAATGATCTCCTTGTTTTTCTTTATCCCTTTTCTCTACTATGTTTCTATATTACATTTTGTGACACAATCACTTTACCTAATCGTTTTTTTTTAAAAATGAAATTTCCTTTATTCTCTGAATATTCTCAAAAAGGGAAACTT
>JAJLXW010000503.1:31438-44633 GCA_030571515.1 Monosporozyma aquatica
TAGACCTAGTAATGTGTCTAAGAACACAAGGGCCAAACTATGGCTTCCTGTGCGACAAATGTGACGGCAAATGCCCCATCTGTGATTCATACAACATTAACAACAACAACAACAAAACAAAACAAGTCAGAATTTGCAACCTTTGCTCAATGAATAATATAGTTCATCCTTGTATCATTTGTAATAACCCCATGGCATCTAATATAGCATATTATTGTAACGAATGCACCCTTCTAGAAAAGAATAAAGATGGTTGCCCAAAAATTATTAATATAGGTTCAAATAAAATTGATAGACATTTTAATCACTAAATAAATAATATCATAAAGTATATATATATATATATATATATATCTCATATATTCATAGAATTAAATGTTATAAATGATAATGATTCACTTATATCACTATTATCTTCTTCACCCCCATGCATAACCCACCGTAATATCCTTAAATGTAATATATCACGTCTAATCTCAGAATGATACCTTTCCATCTTAACAGCCAGCTGTCGAATATTATCAATCATCTCACGTCGAGTCTTCAAACATATCGGAACACATTGTCTATAAACAGTACCCACTCGATCCAACATCTGCAACTCTCTCATACAATCAACCTTATTCTCAGAAACTTCTTGAAATCGATCACCATACTCTTCTTTCATCTCTCTCAATACACTATTATTCATACACATCACTCCATCAATCTTACACCCATCAAGACAAGACATGACATTCATCGCATTAATCCAATTATCACACTCATACGACGTCGCACATCGCCAGATCATCTCCTTACCTTCACCCAATGATATACATAAACTCATACCATCATCATCATCTCCACCACCATCCCTCTCAACAAAAAGATTATACATATTAATGATTTCATATTTTTGATCCATTTTCCCAAAATCAATAATATAATTATCTTCTCCATTCATTCTATTCTTAACTATATCAGGTTCACTCATACGGAAGGATTTACTAGTCTTATCACAAATAATTAATCCACACGTCGTCATGATACAAAATCTATCCCTCCATACCATATCTCTACCAATGTATTCTTCAATATCACCCATTTGAATAATCTTTAAATAATAACATCCATCCGTATCATCTTTATCATAAATTTCATACGATGGTAACGACAACTTATATAATTCTTCTTCCCCTTGAATTCTTAAATATCCACCACGAGATCTCTTCAATAATTCTAAATATTTACCATATTTATGGTCAAACGTCCTATCTAATATTTCCAAACATTCATCATCTTCATCATCATCATTTAACACAAAATTATTATTTTTAACATATATCTTATTCACAATTTCATTCAATGAAACTTCTTTTAAATCATCATTAAGTATCCGATTATAAATATTAATATCATCTTGTAAATGTAAACTCATATTCATACCATCACCATCACCACCATTATTATTATTGTTATTCCCATAAGAAAAATAGGATGATATAGAATTTGATGTAGGTCTATTACCAAAAAATGTACTCGGTGAATTACTATTAGTATTATTATTATGATTATTATTATTCATTATAACAGGTGGACGTAAAGGTAACATTACAGGTGGGATATTCCCATCATTTTCAATATTCATATTCAGAAATTCGTGCGATGACATATTAGCAATAAGTTTATTCTTTATTAAATCCTTTGGTGAATAAATCTCTGTGTTTTCATGACTATCAAATGATGTCATCACTGCACTAGAATCTGAATCTAACATTAACGGACAATCAAATTTAGGCGATTCTTTACTCACAATATTATCATAATAATATCCCAAAATCTCTATTGGCATCTTATCTCCATCAGAATATGTATCATTATGTATCAAATCAATAAATTCTGTCTTGGTCATCTTAGTCTTATTATGTGGATTGAAATAATCCGTATGTAACATCAATAATGAAAAGATAATAAAATAAACTTGATCTTCATTTTCCCAAATACATTTATCTAAAAATTTATCATATTGTTGTTTATAATATGTCTTACCAAATTCTATCAACAATCTATCAATTTGTTGGGCCTCTTTAGGTAATTCTAAAAAAATTAATAATTTCCTTAATGATATATCTAAGGGATCATCAATAAATTCAAAATAATTGGAAAGAAAATAATTTAAACATCTTAATTTATATGAATCATTTTTCAACGTTAATATTATACCAATAAATTTACCATAATTTGATATTCTGAAAAGATATGTCTCAAAGGGTTCTTCATCATTTATCGGTTCAGGTACGGGAGGTAAATCATCCAATGTAATACTACGTTGTGGAATTTGTGGTGTCTTATTCGATGAAGAACTAGCAGAACGTAAATTGACAAAACTACTTAACGCATTGACAATAGAACTGCTTCTTCTAGTTAATGAATATGAAGAACTAGTAGCTGTCGTAATGTTCGTGATGTGATTACTATGTTGAGGAATATCACTCGTGGGGAAGGACCCACTTGAATTTCTTGGTGAAGTATATGAACTCTTATTTGAATTTGAAGATCCAGAATTTGAACGAGTTTTACCAATCCTAGTTAAGTTGCCATTATTTGAGGAGGCATTTGTTGTCGCTTTCTTCTTAGTTTTATCCTGTAATGAAGAACTATATTTCCTTGCCATCTTAGATCTTGTCTTCCCAGTCACTGGCGGTGGTTTGGAAGATCCAAATCTAGGTAATGACGGTATAATCTTATGTGAAGATTTCTTTAGATCTGAGGTGTCTAATGTCTTACTACGTTGTCTATTAATACCTCTAGTCCTGGGTAAAACTTCACTTGCACCACTATTCTTCGTACTACTGTTATTATTAATATAATTATCCCTGGGGAGTGTTGTCGCTATAGTAGTCTTTGCGAATCTTAACGATGGTGTAGACGACATATTATCCCTCTTTTTGATTGGGGAATTAAAGATCATTTTAGAAGTAGATCTAAGCGATGGATCTGTGGGGACTCCAGTTGGTGCTCCTTTTGCATCAGGAGTAGTGGTATCATTTATATTATTCTTGTCGAGAGCGGGTGAAGTTGGAAAGGTTTCTAAATAGAGATCTCCATTGAATAAAGTTTGTGAATTTGTTCTTGATAAAGGCTCTGAAGTCAACTTATGAACAGACGCCTTCCTTTGATGATGAGATCCATTCAGAATTTCCTGAGATTTAACAGATGCATCTAATGGATTCATTTTATTCCGAAGTCGTTTCATCTTACTGATTGATCCCGGTTTCAGGGGGGACATATTATTGTTGAACATATCATCGTCATATTTCTCAGCTTCTTCCATGACCCTCATCAATTTCTCCATAGAGGATTCGGTCTTATTGTTCCCAGAAGAGTGGGATTTTAGCGGTAATTGCTCTGTATTGTCCATACCAGCTTTATTCTCCCCGTTTCTGCCATGAGCGTGGATCAACTCCTTCCACTTGGTAAAAGAAGACATGTAGATCTCTGTATATATATCCCTCCTTTTGATATAACTGAAGTCGTTCTTTTAGAGATTCTTAGTTTCCCAACTATCCAGCCTGCTCTTCTAAGTAGATACCTAATAAAACTCTAAGCAAATTCTGGCTTGACTATGTTTGTTGTAGACAGATCTCTCTTTGCATCCTTCCCTCATCATCGTTTTCTTCTTCCTTCAAATTTCAAATCTGAAATAAATTATTCAAAAGGAATCTTTAAAAATATTGACACATTCCAAGGAACCTACAACAAGAGGCATTGATCCTAAACCAAACTACAGACTCTAAAAATTTATATATAAACTGCATAATGACGGTATTGGACGCCACGGAGGAACATTATTTGAAACGGGAACTACTGAGGTTCCAATTGGCAAAGGAGTTACAGGATCTAAACAATAAGGATGCCCTCAGAAGGTTTGGGTTCCCCTTCACCGCCAATGATCCAAAGAAAATGAGGGGCAAGAATGATTCTGAAAATGATGACATTGAGGCCAAGAAACTGCAATCCATCTCAAAGACTGATTTCCCACTTTGTTCTTATCTATTAAGGGAATTCATTATGACTTTCCCTCTTTTATCCAAGAATATTGCAGTGGATCAAACGTTTTGGCAAGATAAAGTACAAGTATTCTTTGAACATTTTATGAGTCTTGGATTCAGCGATAGTTATGACCGAGAGAAGGCTACAAAGAGAAAGAAGGTGGCTTTGAAATTAACTAAGATCATTCTTCTTTTGTTTAATTCGGGACTGGGGTCGTCCCAGGAGATCGACTATTATGAAATAGATAAGTTTAAATTGAAATCCAATGAGGTAAGAAAAAGATCCAAGATTGAAGAATTTGCTATGCCGACTAATGAGACTTTAAAACAGTTAGTCACACAGGAACCTATGTATATTAATAATTGGGATATAAATATTATTGCATGTGTGAAAGAATCTGCTATTCAAACAAATAAGAAATGGAATAAATCACAATCCGTGAAGAAGACATCATATTCCTCCACTTTGTCTAAATCAACACAAGTGTTAGCTAATGGTACTTTAAGGTCTATCACTTCAACATCCAAATGGATGAAACATACCATCACTTCTACACCAACCTCTCTATTTTCGAAATTATCGATGAGTAGTGCTTCTACCACTGACGCCAGCAACAACAACACATCTGCCGCAACCAAATCATCACCTTCGGAGAAAGAAAAATATTGGTTTATTATCAAGATTCGTCATCAAGATGATCCCAATAAAATAATTTATTCAGCAAAGACATATCATGATTTTAAGATCCTAGCACATAACTTAAAGATTGAATCCCCCGGTAAAAAATTACCTAAATTACCACATAAGACAAAACAAAGTTTATCGTTAACAACCCGCAGTGAACTATTACCCAATGGTAGAGTACCCACTACCCCTAAGGAAAAAATGATTTCCACATATGAAACTGAGTGTGACACTTTAAACTCTACCATTGATTCGTCTATACAGGATTCTACCTCTCAGGATAATATTAGTATTAATTTGCCCCAATTCTCAACCATAACTAACCCAAATGTGATAATGGATAATGCTCAGGTGATTGTAAAGGAGATAATAGAAAATGAAGGGCTGGAAGATGGAAAAGATATTGATCTTGATGAGGAGGAGGAAGATGACCTCGATAGTAATTTTGAAGAATATGAAGATGCTACAGATACAAAGACTAACACTTTAGTTCATGAAAAGATGAGAACATCACTAAGACAATATTTAAGGAGGTTAAGTAATGACTCAGATACTGCTGAGAATTTAATCTTTATCAATTTCTTAACAAAACAAAATTTAATTGATGCAAGTGTCAAGTTTGTGGATGAGGTGCAAGAAGATATTAAACATCGTGAAATGGTAGATATCAATAATCTTTCTAATCAATTAAGGTTCCAGAGAATGGCATTGCAAAAATCATTAGTCTTACAGGATTCAATGAAGGATTTCAAGACTTCATTATTGAAGGATGAAGATTATTTATTATCCCTAGTTAATGAACTGAAAGTAAAGACTAAGATTGCTGATTTATCACCACTTTTACAGAATTTTATTGAATGGTTTAAAATTTATTTAGCATCAATGATTTATCAATTATTTTTGGGAAATGATAATAGTTATGGCTTTTACACACAAGTGAGGAAATTACATCGTTTAATGCCATATATGATGATGGGACAAATCATGAGATTTACTAATCCC
Organism: Monosporozyma aquatica; assembly: GCA_030571515.1. Classification (NCBI taxonomy): domain Eukaryota; kingdom Fungi; phylum Ascomycota; class Saccharomycetes; order Saccharomycetales; family Saccharomycetaceae; genus Monosporozyma; species Monosporozyma aquatica. The sequence goes on from JAJLXW010000503.1 coordinate 37,160, forward strand.
ATGAGTATGATGAAGGGTATGATTGATTTATTCTTGGCACAACCATTCGGAAGTTATTCATTATTACAAACAATGTTTGCTACCATTTTAACTGAAGATTTGAAGAGCCAGACTCATGTGATTAAGAAATTGGAAGGTATTATTAGTAAAGAATCGAAATTCGCTACACAAATGATCAAAAGTTTGAAAACATTTGTTGAGAAGGATTCTGATGGTGAAAATTCCACTAAGGATGTTACATTTGATATGGAAATAATACATAAGGAATCGCAAACCATGGATATGCCAATATGTCTTATTGTTCTTATGAAATATTCTGAAATTGGTACAGTAAATAATGAAGCAGTGACAGAAATTTTTGAATCATATAATGGTTGGAAATTAAAAGATGATAGGGGATTATATTTCCAGCATATTAAAGAATTGTTTCAATTATATATAAAGGAGAAGGATAAACGGTTGATGAGGCGATTATGGCAGGACCCAGAATTATCTAGATTATTGAAAGCTATGGTGACAATGATATATGAACCGATGGTGAAAGTGTTTAAAATTGCTCGAATGGATGTGGCATTAAAGAATTTTGAGAGATTTATGAATGATTTAATTATGTTAATGGATAATATTATTAATGGACAATTAGATAATTCCACACATTTCAATATTATTGAAAATATTATTGCCCTTGTGACAAAACATCAGGACTCATTTTATGAATTTGTTCATGATGTGTATATAAATGATACAGAGGGTATCTTTGAAGGTTTCATTAAATGGACTTCAAAGATTATTAGATTCTTACAAAGAAGTAGATATGGCACCAATGAGGAGGAAAGAATGGATCTAAATGAAATGTTGGGCGCATACAGTGATGTTGTGGATTCTGATGTTTTAAAGGCACAAGTTGATGAAGTAATTACACAAAAAATTGAATGTCGTAAATTGTATGGGCAGCTAGTAGAGGCAAAGACCTCAGTTAGGAATCATGAGAAGAAACAAGCAACCACCCATGAGCGGGGCAACCATCAACATGTTAATGCTCAAAATTTCATGGATCAAAGATGGAAACAGGTATCCTCAATGGTGATGCCCGATAGTACAACATCTTTGGGATTACAAGATGGAGAATTGATTGATTTAGATTTGGACACCCATGATTATGATTATTTACAACAAGATGAAGACACGGAATTGGAACAAAAATACAAGGATATCCTAGAAAAACCCATTGATGAGACTACCATCGAGCAACTGACCCATGTGGCATTCGAACCCATGTTGAAGCAGTTATTGTTGTGATGAGATCGTTTTGTTTCTTCACTTACGCTTATTTTTTCAATGGGTGATTTTTTTTTTCCAAAGATCAATTTGCAATATAAAGTCATGATGAGCAAACAAGATTAACTGAAGGTATAAGTTTGCTATAGGGGCTGCTGTATCACGGTGAAACACTAAGAGTAAACTTAAGAGCAAGTATGACTAATATTAAACGTATCTTTGCCCTTTCTGGTGTGGCTGCTTTACTTGGTGCCACTGGGTATGCCATCTGGTTTGATCATCAAAGAAGAAACAATGTTGAATTTAGAAAGAATTTGAAACAAAGAGTCAAGAAACAGAAGAAAGAAGAAGAATTAGATGCCATTAACGCCAAGAAGGCTCGTGTTACTGCTGTATTAAATTTCTTAAGTGAAGAACTACAAAGAGATCCAATTTCTACGGATCCAACACAAATGGAATCAATTTTCACTACTAATGTGGAATTAGGTGAAAGATTAGCATTAGAGGCCGGTAATGAGATGGGTGCTGCCGTGAAGTTTTATAAAGCTTTAGCGGTATATCCAAATCCAGCAGATTTATTAGGTATTTATCAAAGGACCATCCCAGAAACCATCTATGAATATATTGTGATTATGATTGCGGTGATCCCGCCTGCTAATATCACATCCTTTATAAACACTGGTGCAGATGAAGCTACTGCTAATAAGACCGAAGAAGAACCTTTAATCTCTGAATTAGCTCCTGAACCTGTTGAACAAGGCGAAGAGGCAGAACCAACTGTTACTGAAACCCAAGAGGATGATGAAGCTAAAGTAAATGAAGAAAGAGAAGGAAAAGAAGAAGAGCAACCAGTGGAAGAATCACAAGCTGCCACCACTGAAACCATTTAATGACTGTGTAAAGCATATGTAAAACGAAATACAAAGCATAAGCATGTAAATAAACTGTTTTAAATTGGAATAACTAAAAGATGATGATGAATATACGAGCTATGTACAGACGGTATATATATATATATATATGTGTGTGTAGGGGAGGATGCTTATTTTGGAATATAATGTAAAAGACCTGCGGTTAAATAACATCCATAAACTAACATGGATAAGATATGTCCCATATTAACCATAAGACTTAACCCATGAGCTTTACCGAATTCTTTCTTCAAAGGAGTATCAAATAAAACAAATTGTTCCTGGGTTAATTGTTTCTTATTTAATCTGTCTTGTAAAGCACGTCTCTTCATCTTAATAGATTTATTCCAAGGTAAGAGACCGTATAGGTTCAAAAGACCCATAATAGAGGCATTCCCCAGAGCATAGTAAGCTGGAGCGACTAATGGGATGGGTAAAGTTAAAGCCAAGGCTGCTGGCGTAACAGATTGCACTGTAAAGAACCAGGGGAACACTTTATTCTGTAAAACAGAGAATTGATCCCTAGTTAAAGCTTTAAATGCCAAGGGGCTAGCCACATAGGAGTAAAAAGCAGTACCACCAAAGGCAAAGGAGTAAAGAATAAAATGTGAGATTGGTCTTAGTAGCATCTGTTGTTGTTGTTTTGTCGTTATTGTATGTTATTAGATTGGTCCCGTATAATTCTTTTATACCGCTAAGAATAGATTATAGTTCTATCTTTTATCCCTGAGTTTAAAAGAAAGAAACCTTTAAAAATTCTTGAGGATGAACAAACAGTACAGAAGAACACTAAGAGATGGTAGTAAAAGGTATAGCCGGACGTTACTCTGTGGCCAGAAATGGTGCCACAGAGGCATTTATTCATCCTTGTAGAAAAGTACTGATCCAATATTGCAACTGGGGAGGTTCTTCTGGTGGATTAAGAAACTTCCTTGTATCGAATAAGTTGGATAATTGGGCAAGACGATACCCACAGATAGAGTTTGAAGTGGTAAGACGGTCAGGTCACCCTGTGGTTACTGGGTGGTACACTAACGGGAGGCAGAAACCCATTTGTGTGAGAAATATGTCACCTCATGAGATTGACACCAAATTACAACTGTTGGTCAATTCAAGTGGGGAGATTCTACGTAGATGGACCAAAAACGATAATGTGAGGTCCTTGAATAAGAGTGTACGTGGTATATGGTCACCGTTCCATACGGGAGAAGTACCCAAGGTATAAGCTCCTGTTTTGATATAAAACCCTGTATATATTACATATGTTAGTTGTATATTCCCAAAAAGCTTAATGAAAAATCTTTAAAAATCGTACTTTGAATTCACTTTAACATCACTTCACAGCTCGCGACAACTGGAGCAAGAAATAGTTGTGAGTGAGAGTGTTAACGATGGACGGTCAAAGGGTACAAGAACTGCTGGACAGTTTGATTCAAGAACAAATAGCCACGTTACAGAAGGACAAAGATAAGTTACATGCCGACGTGATTAAATGTTTGAATAAAATTGAGATGAGTATGGGACAGAGGAATGACAAGAAACGATCACGTAATGGGGATGAAGTGTATAAACCTGCGAAAAGAGTGATACGAAGTGGCATGGAAGGAAAAGGTGAAAGAGGGATCGATATGACTCGATATGACAGTAACAGCACAGATATCGCAACTCTTCAAGCAATGAATTCATATCTTGATCATCAATTGATTCTTTTACAGGATGATGGTAACCTCAACAAAACCATAACAAACCAATGGGCAATCAATAATGAATTCATTAGTTCCAACTTAAATATTATTCAAAAGGATATTGATAGGCAAGAACTTCATTTAAAACAATTAAATAAACTGCTGTCACGTCAAGAATAGAATAAAAACTGATCAAAAAAATATTCTAATTCAAAATATACATATACTTATATATACATTTAAATATGTTTTAATTTTTTGTGTGAATAGATGTAATAATACTAATTAATAATAAGAATAAATTGTTTTTTAAAGTATATTTTTTTCACATCATCTATTTGTCTAAGACATCAGCATCATACTTTTGCTTGAACCATTGGATGGTGTCTTCCTTAGAAGTCTTATGAGAGTTACCGATGGTACCTCTACATCTCTTTCTTCTGGTGACTCTAGCACCTGGTCTACCCATGACAACGTAGAAATCCATACCAAAAATACCAATAGATGGATCATACTTGATACCTAAATCAATATGTTCATCAATACCGAAACCAAAGTTACCAGTAATGGAGAAGTTCTTTAATCTTAATTGATATTCTTTAACCTTTAAACCTCTTTCTAAGATTTCTTCAGCCTTTGGACCTCTAACGGTGACGTGAACAGCAATCTTTTCATTTCTTCTGATACCAAAGGTTCTAACGGTGTAACGAGCCTTGGATTGAACTGGAGTTTGACCAGATAATTGTTCTAAAACCTTGGAGGCTCTGGTTAATCTATCACCAGATTCACCAACAGAAATGTTTAAGACCAATTTCTCGATCTTTAATTCTCTCATAACATTTTGAGCTTTGGCAGACATTTTTGGTTATGTATGTATGGACTTTGTAGGAGTGGCTTTCTTAAATCTTGCAAATACAAAATAATAGTAATATATTAATCAACAATTGCACGTATTAATAACACCATTCAAATCAATACAAAAATGTATAGATTAAACCATCTCTACAACTTCAAGAATAGGTAATATCGTCATAGTGAATACTGCGAGAATCCATTACCAATTCCCATAGTGGAAAAATGAATCCAAAATTTGGAAAATTTCAGAGTCATCGCTTGAAAAATGCGTCAATTTTCCCTTTTAGGAAGTATTTCCTAAATATTTCATTAAAACTAAAAAAAACGGTCCAACAAAATTTTGGGGGTGTCTGGGTGGGCATTTCTTAAAAACAGTCCTTTCCTTTCAAGTGATTTTTCAAGTGGCAATTTTTTTTTTTTTTAATAAGGATATTCCAGCTTTAAAGATGTATATTATTTATATACTTTCAAAGGTATATTCATAAGGCGAAGTTCTGTTCCAATTGAGTAGTGGGCATTTAGGCCAATCTAAAATTATACCTTTCAGAAACTACAATCTTCATAAGAAAAATGCAGGCCATTGCTGACTCATTCGCTCCAGGAAACGCGCTCACAAGAGAATTACAATACGATGATAAAGACAATTTGATTAATGATCTAGTAATTGGGTCACAAAGATTCCAAACTTTAAATCCATCATTGGAATTACCACCAATTTCATCCCCACAAGAATTCTTGAGAGCTCATACTGATGATTCTCAAAATCCAGATTGTAAGATTAAAATTGCCCATGGGACTACAACTTTAGCATTTAGATTCCAAGGTGGGATAATTGTCGCTGTAGATTCTCGTGCTACCGCAGGCAATTGGGTAGCATCACAAACAGTGAAAAAAGTGATTGAAATTAATCCATTCTTATTAGGTACCATGGCTGGTGGTGCTGCAGATTGTCAATATTGGGAAACTTGGTTAGGTTCTCAATGTAGATTACACGAATTAAAAGAAAAACAAAGAATATCAGTAGCAGCAGCATCCAAAATCTTAAATAATCTGGTGTATCAATATAAAGGTGCTGGTTTGTCTATGGGGACCATGATTTGTGGGTATACTAAGAAAGAAGGTCCTACGGTGTATTATGTGGATTCTGATGGGACACGATTAAAAGGTGATCTTTTCTGTGTTGGGTCCGGTCAAACTTTTGCGTACGGTGTTCTTGATTCCAATTATAAATGGGATCTAACTGTAGAGGAAGCTCTGTACTTAGGGAAAAGATCTATTCTAGCTGCAGCTCATAGAGACGCTTATTCAGGTGGGTCCATCAATTTATATCATGTTACTGAAAATGGTTGGATATATCATGGTAATCATGATGTAGGTCAAACGTTCTGGGAAATAAAAGAGAAAGAAGGTTCATTTAATAATGTGGTAGGGTAAAACTAGCCCTTTTATCTAAAAATAGTATATACTTTTTGTATATCTTCTTGAAATATAATACACTGGTACTTCTATAATAAATACGAGAACATATATCATGAAATGACTTCCACTGTTGATTTTTGGAATTTATATAAATAGATAATTATGACTATGTAGAAAGAGAAACTATGTCACCATCTGTTTCTATACGTTTCTCAATAGCTCCATGTATAAAGTTGAACTAAATGAGTTTATTAATGCAAAAATGTATCTTCATGTTGTGATATTAAATTATTATATTTTTTTAATTAGTTTTGGTTTTGGTTTTTTGGTTATTTTATCAGGAATATTATTCAGTATTTGTTTGTGCCTTTTCTTCAGTTTCTTCTGCTTTTTCTTTAGGTGGCTCTTCTTGTTCATTACTCTTTCCTTCTCCAACAACAGCTTCCTCCCTAAGTGCTATTGTATCTTCTTGACTGTGAGTGACAGACTTAGAGGTTATAATAGGATTTTCAATAGCTCTCTCATTATTAAAAGGTTCATTCGAAGGGGACAAATTATAGTTGTTATCATCAGGAGGAGTATCATGTTTTATTTCCAAATGAGGGCCATCATTATTTGGTACTGATATCTCATTGTTATTTTCTATAGGTATGATGTCATCTGTCAACGCCAGAGATGACATCATATCATCTTTATGATGGTTTTTGACTGATGGCTTCAGTCCCTCCTTAACTTCACCATTATCATCACTGCTTGTACTAGAGCTGTCAGCATTATCATCATTTTCGTCACCACTACTATCGCTATCGCTACTATCGCTGTCTCCGGATGAATCGCTTGAATCACTGCTGTCACTCGAATCACTGGAATCACTGGAATCGTTACTACTGGAACCACTACCGCTGGTACTACTAATGTCACTTGAGTCGTCATTCAATTTTGTCCTCTTGTTTGTGTTACTTCCATCACCTTCTTCATTGGGCCTCTTGGCTGATGTTGAGTTGTCTCTTGATGGTTCACTAGACATATTATTAGTGATGAAATTATGGTTACTTGAGGCAGTATTGGGTGTGGAACTTGTAACAGTACTCCGATTTTGTTGATTTTTTGGTTGAAAGAACCTTGATAATGATGTTGGATCAAATCCCCCGGGTGGAATTGATGGTGTTACAGTTGGGGTGGATGTAGCAGTGGTATTATTATGTGATGTTAAGACAGTCTTAGCAGGAGCAGTGGATAAAACTGATTTAGAAGTTGAATTCACAGTTGGAGTTACAGTTTTCACGTTTGAAACATTGCCCTCTATTTTCATAGGCATTGTCTGTT
>JAJLXW010000503.1:53930-64193 GCA_030571515.1 Monosporozyma aquatica
TGGTAATTCTATATATTTCTTCAAAAACGGGGTTACCCGCTCGCAGTGGCATTTTTCACTTAATGGTGGTGGAACTTCTTCTATTAAGGAACTCATCTTTGATATTATACCACTTACATATAAACATATTGCAAACTAGACAGATCCAACAGAAAAAAAGAGTACCCCCCAGACATACACTACCACCATGACTAAACAAGAAAGTGATAATGAAGAAGATGCCACTGTCCAAGAACCTGAAATTTTAATGGTTCCAAATTTTATTGTCTCAGACAAGACTTTCCTATTAACGTTACCCCAATATTCTTCTACTTCTGTTGATAATAATGATACTGATAATAAGAGATCTCAATTGATTCAAGAGATTACCGCTTTGATCCAAAAGGATGAAATGGGGCCCTTCTATAAATATATCTCACAAGAACAAAATCTAATTCAATTTGATGAAATTTTATATAATGATTTAATTAATAAAAATAAATTGAAAATTAAAGAATTAAAGGACAAAATTACTACTTTAGAGAAAAATGATGAAGGTGCATTAGAGTTATCCATTGGTTGGAACAACCTGGGAGCTTATTATACTCAAATTGGTGATTTCCCCAAAGCTAAAGACATATTATTAAATAATGCTTTCAATACAGCAATCTCATTGGGTGCCAAAATTGATATCCTTTTCATGATTGTAAGATTGGGCTTCTTTTATGATGACAAAATTTTTATTAAAGAAAATTTATCCAAAATTGAATCCTTAATTGAAAAAGGTGGTGATTGGGAAAGAAGAAATAGGTTTAAAACTTATATGGGGATTTATTCGTTATCCATTAGAGATTTCACTAAAGCTGCTGAATTGTTAGTGGACTCCTTAGCTACTTTCACCTCGGTAGAATTGACCTCATATGAAAATATTGCCATGTACGCGTCTGTAGCAGGTCTTTTCGCTTTAGAAAGAACAGATTTAAAGACCAAAATTATTGACTCTCCAGAACTTTTATCCATTATGACTTCAACGCCCGCATTACAATCTATAACGTCCCTGACAATTGCTCTTTATACATCAGATTATTCAAGCTTCTTCCCCTATTTACTAGAAACTTTTGATAATGTGTTAATCCCATCCAAATATTTAAATAAACATGCTAATTTCTTTATCAGGGAAATGAGAAGGAAATGTTATGCGCAATTATTAGATTCTTATAAGACGTTATCTTTACAATCAATGGCTAATTCATTTGGTGTTTCTGTGGATTTCTTAGATAATGATTTATCTAAATTTATTCCAAACAAAAAATTAAATTGTACCATCGATAGAGTAAATGGTATCGTCGAGACCAACAGACCAGACAATAAAAATTCTCAATATCAATTATTAATTAAAAATGGGGATTCATTATTAACTAAATTACAAAAATACTCAGCTGCAGTTAAATTAACTGGTGATGATCGTGTAGCATAAGGAAAAATGTATTCTTTACTTTACATAAATACATACATACATAATAGTCTATATATTTTGAATTTTAAATTAAAATTAATAATTGAATAGTTTAAATTTCCTCCTCTATCGAGGTTTACTGCTTTTCTTTTATGGAACCGAATTAATTTGGGATATAGTAGTTGTTCAACCATTTCTATAGTATGATGTAATTATCAGAGTATAATATTGGGTCTCCTTGAAGATTATTGAACAGAAGGGGCTACACCTGATGAATGTCTGCTATCTTCGTTGGACCTTTGTTCATTCATTATAATTGCAGAGTATAGGAAGGTATTAGATCAAGTTTTAACATAAATGATTTTGGTTTTCTGTATATAAAATATATAGAAATATAAAAAGTAAGATAGCAGACAATTCAGTAGATATAGTATCTCTCTGTACTATTGCTATTCTATATAAAATAAAATAATGTAATAAAAATAAAATGGGTGTATGAAATAAAAAGTGTGTAATACATTAACTGTGGTGTAAATAAAATGTGGACTGTACAATAAAATTTCCCCAGGTAGATCCAATAGTTACTCAATAGAGTGTAACATAGAATTTCCATCAGTCATTACTCACTATTAAATTTCAAATCAGATTTTGTTTATTTATTTTGGAGTAATTTTTCTTAATATTGTCTTTTCATACTCAACTTTTTAGAACAAAATATAAAAGGTTAACTTTATCAGAAATAATTTACCTGATACTGTTAGGCACATTTATGTAGTTGACCAACAAACTGACATACCGAGGTAGGGTAATCGCAATAAGCGATGAGCAAGAGATGGAACACCCGATGGGCTTCCACAGTTTAGTAATACACAGTTGGATCACACTGGTATCACATGGTTGAGGCAAGCTGTGTATCTGCCGTCGACACACTCATATTTCTTATAAGAGGTTGTTCACCACTCTAGTGGCTCTTTAGGTTTATCATTATATACTCTCTCTCTCAATATATTCTTATATTGAGAGGAGAACAACAATCATATAGTTAGTCAGAGTCTATACTTAGTTATACTTACGTCTAATATCATATTAATCTATCTTAAGGCGATTTATATCTAACAGATACCATCTAAATTAAGGCACTGACAAATACTTATATTTACACAATTCTTATACACTTAGATAAGCAATCTCCTTTGACAAAAATTATATATAAAAAAAACTTTGTGGAAGAATCAACAACAAAAATATATATATCCAAAAAAACTCCTACCACAAGTTGCCATCATTTTTATAAATTAAAGAGAGTACAACACCCATGATGGGAAGATAATACATTTTGTAAAAAAATGGAGGAAGTGATTGGACACATTTTAAGACCATTTACTCTCCTAACCTAATTGAAAACGCCAGAGAAATTTGACTAAACTAAATTTTTCTTACAGAAGCTTGAAAAAGTCTCACAAAAGCTTAATAAAGCATACAATTACCATTAAGAAACAATTAATTTTGACCCTCTGTTAAATATTTTTTTTTTTCGTCAATTATCACACATAATATAATCAAATGGTTTACTTAACAACAGTGTCTACTTTTTACCCACTTCTTCGAAGGGAAAGTTTCATTATTTTTGATTTGTTAAATATAGCAATCCATATTGGCAAGGATCCAGGTTAAATTTAGCACATATCTTGCTTAGATTCTTGTTTATTGTAGAAAAATCCTTATAGTTTGCAGGAATTTAAAGATGTGTTAAAATCATTTTCAATAAGTTGCCTCTTTAGCTTAGTGGTAGAGCGTTGCACTTGTAATGCAAAGGTCGCTAGTTCAATTCTGGCAAGTGGCATTTATTTTTTTTGATAGCACAGTGCTGGGTCAACTAAACTCTTGTGTTACACCCAATCACGACTCAATCAGTGATGTGACAACAGGGAATATGTTTCTCTTTATTTTGTTTCATTTTATTTAGTAGTTTGCTATTATTTTTGACTAATAATTTAAGAAAAGACACTAAACTTAAGCACCATGCTCTGTTACCTCTGCATAGCAAGGTCTCCACTACTTTTCAAGCCATATCTTCGCCGTTTATCATTCCTTGAAGTATAGGGCTACTTTTGATCACACTATTGGATAATAAAATGTTGGAACAGTAGCTAATTGGCCGAGGCATCGAAGGAAATCATGTAACCACAAAGGCTATGAACAATTTACGGTTTCATGGGTGGTGGTATCAGCCAATATCCCCTGATGGACAATGTATTTGTCTCAATGCTTTCTAACACTATCACCCTTTGTGATGGCCCTATGACGTTGGAAATGCTTCATTTTCTTGCAGCGTCCTTATAGTTTTACCTTCAGGAACGCATATCCAGAATTGCTTAGAAACATCTCCCGATTAATTTCTTGGACTAAGCCGTACTTGAACTGTATCTTTCATAGTTGGTTCAGCTGATCTTGAATAAAATTTCGTTAGAAACCTTTCTTGAAAAATTCATGGCATTAACCTCGAAATTAACCAACGACTTTATTTTAAAGGTTTTACATGCAAGAATAAAAGCAAACTCAAAAAGACACTACATAAAGTAGGCACAATGTCTTCACATGATAGTGTAACTTCAAATTACTATCCGAGGAAGATTTTTAAACTGAGGAAGAAGAATGCTCAAAAAAGTCTAACTAACAATATATCATTATTGGGTTACATATTAATAATTTATCAATACATTAAATTCACTCCCTCTTCATGGTTCGTTTTCTTTCGACTCATGGTTCAGACAGTAATAGCAAGCCCGTTCCCAGCTGATAGTGCTCTTATTAGAGTCATTCAAAGAGTGAGGAGGAATAATGAAACAACTGCAAATGATTCTGCTGACCTCCCTTCTGTGGGGGAAAGGTTGCAAGCATCCCCGACTTTAACTACAAATTCACCAATACCTGGTGCATATCCACAGGGAGTAACAGCAAGTGAAATTAATGATGAAGATATATTTGATTTGGATCAGGAAGTAATAGATTTCAAGAAAAGATTAAGAGCATCTCTTTTCCATGCTATTATTTTAATTGATATTGGAATACTGCTATATCGTTTATTCAATCCGATCGATTTTAACGCTATGATTAATGGTAAAAGGCTATCAGAAAAGGGCTTAAATAACATTCCATCGATGTTTTTAAATGGTGATGGTATATATCAAGGTGAATTAAGGGGTGGGATGACATTACAATTAATTGGTGAAAGGTTACCTGCCAACAACTTCATAGCCAATTTACAAATGTGGTTATTAGATTTTTTTATACTACTGCTTCAACTTACACTATTGACCTTAACCGGGGTCAATTTCTCTAAGCTGGGATATAAAGAACCTAAGCATATTCGATATGGGAAGAGTGATGGCTATGATGGTTTTCTAGTAGTTACTGAAATAAACTACGTTGATGCATTAGAAGAATTCTTATCGTAGGATAGCAACACACCATGTGATAGAATATATATTATCAAACGGTAAAAGATGATTTAATGAATTAAATAGATGCAATTGTATATTTATTCTTATTTTTTTTTTTGATATATTTATATTGAATTATTAAAGTACACTATATGGTATCAAAGACACAGAAGGATGTATTTTCTTTTTATTCATTTCTTTTCCCCCGGTGTATTTATCTTTATTCACACCGTATATTTTTTATAATTGTTGGGCTAGGTATTTATTGGTCTTACCCACTTCATTGACTGATTGGACAATTCTTCAAGTATTCAGCTTTGTTCTTTAAAATTCTGACGGATTTAAAGAAAATTTCTTCTGGTGTCATAGCACCAGTACTTTCTACATTGAAAATGAAGTGGTCTCTTACTCTCCCCAATTTGACTTTACCTTCGAATTCTTCATGTCTTAACACCTCTCTTGAAACTGTATCCTTTCTAGCATCTTTCACAAATGCTTCATCATTGACATTAATTCCAATAACGCCTTGTGGGAAACATTTTTGGAATTTTTGGGCCAATTCACCTTTAATTGGTTCAGTAATGTTTATATGTGGCAATAATCTATAAGAAGCAGTAGCCACTGGAGAAAATTTAGCATGGTCACCACCAACACCTAAGATACAATGAGCTCTTAAAGAAATTTCTTGACCGGGCCTTAGCTTAGCTAATAAAATATCTGGATCACATGGCACTACTGGACAATTAGCGAATGTTTCTAATTGTTTACCTTGTGGCTCGAATTTAAGATCACGGGCATAAATATGAGCATTATTATATAAGACCTTTGGATCAGTACAACCCTTTGGAGCATCTGGGTTTCTTGTACACTTAACGTTTAAAGTTAAAACGATAGTGTTTTCATCATTGAATTTTTCTTCCTCTGGTAAAGTTTGATCAACCCATGTTAACATATCTGGATCTACTTTTAATGGAATTAGCCCAATTCTGTGAGCTAGCACTTCATCTTGAATTACTGATGTATTATTTAGGAAATACACATATTCAGCAGCAACAGCTGGAACTTCAGATATCATTACACGACGGAATGCATTAGCAATAGAAGTATCAATATGGACTAAATCAAAATTGGCTTCTCTTTCAGTTAAACTTGAGATTTGAATGTCAAAAGTGTCTCTAAATTTCTCGACATCCCAAGCGTTTTCACCACTGGAAGAAAAACCTGGGAAATCTGTGGAAGTAGTATTTGTAACACGATTATATTCAATACCAACTAAATTAGACATTTCTTGATTATTTATGTGGATGGGCTGGTGACTCAGTTACCAATTAACTTTTTGTTTCAATTGTATTGGAACTAAATAGCTTTTCTTGGTAAGGTCATCGCAAGTTCAAATAATTTTTCGATCTAAAAATTTTTCAATTTACCCGGATTTTGTATTTTCAGTATATCTATCATTGACAGTGACTTAAAAGGAACCACCAGTGCATTGCTGATGGTCCAAGTTATAGCATTTGTCTGCTCATTATAAGGTCAAATTTGTTTGTTATATTATATGCATTGTTCTTTTATAAAACGGCTTCAAAATATTATTAATAAACTGTTGTATTTTGCTTTGAAATAAATAAAAAGAAAATGGAGAAAACCAAAGTTTCTCAGATTAGAATGCTTCATCCCCATCCTCGTCGTCCATGCTTAGTTTACGTCTACCTCCACTGCCTCTTAGTGCGGACATCTCACTGGTAGCAACTTGTTTTCTAACCTTCTTGGTCATTCTCGCAATTTCTTCTTCGGCGTCAACAGCTTCTAATTCCGCGTATTGCATTACCAATCTACGTCCTAACAAATGGACACCTTGTAATTGATCCATCGCATTTTCTGCTTCTTTAGGTAACAAGAATTCCACAAATGCGAAACCCCTAGCAGATTTATCGAATTTCTTAGGAACACGAACAGATTTTAATTGACCAAAAGAATTGAACAATTCGAAGACATCCTTTCTGGTTGCTTCGAATGGTAGATTTTTAACAATAATTTTACCACTTTTAATATTCTTCTTGGTAGATTTGCCTTTGTTTTTACTGTCGTTACTACTACCTTGTCTATGTGATAATTTAAGTTGAATTTTGTGGCCATCAATCACCTCACCATCCATGGCAGAAATAACTGCATTGGCTTGTTCTTTTGTTCTAAACTCAGCAAAACCGAACCCCATGGATAATGTTTTCCCTTGATGCTTTGGATCTGGTTTCGTCTTCACTTGAGCGACAACAAACCCGCTAAAATTCTTGAATCTATCATTTAATTGGGCAGAAGTAGTGGAAAAGTTTAGATTTTTAATGAATATTGAAACTGTAGGACCATCTACAATACTGTCATCGTCATGCGCGATGGATGAACCTTCAGTCTTATTGGTAGATTCACTAGATGTTTTGCTATCCATGATATCATCAACGGATGGTTTAGACTCTACTGGGGCTGGTTCCTCCTTTTCAATAGATTCATCAGTCTTTGCGTTCCTAGTGAAACAATCCTTGGGACCCTTTTCCAAATAAATGATACCATCTTTGAATCTCTTATATGCAAGTTTAGTGAACGCAGATCTAGCTGCAGTTAAATCTCTATATTGTACAATGGCAATAGTACCGGCTGGTGGCATTAGGAATCTTTCTAATTTACCAAAGGGTAAGAATAAATCACTTAATTCCTCCACAGTAGTACCGTAGGGGAAATTCTTAACCAATAATATACGATCGTCTCTTTGTTTAGGATCCTTTAATTGTTGAAATTTGGTTATATCCACACCTTTATCTTCAAAGTATTTTCTAACGTCACCAATCACATGAGCTTCAGCTAAGGCTTGTTTCACAGCAGAACTGGAATTTTCTGGGTCAAGTAATTCTGATTTTTGTAAACCTAATTTGGCTGCTACACTACCTAAGACGGCATCTTGGTTCATATATAGAGAATTCCATGAAAACGCTTGCTTAGTAGCAGTGGCTTTTCTTTTCAATTCACGCTGTTTCTTTAGAGGCATATTTTTAAGATCAAATTCATCTAATCTATGAGATTTCTTGGCATCTGCAGGCAAGATATGAAGCAGTCTACCTTGAAAAATTTGTTTATCCAATTCAATATACGCTTGGACTGCGTCTTCTGGATTTTTGAAAAGAATATATGCAAAACCTTTAGATTGTCCAGTTCTGGTGTCTAAAGCAACATGGATTTCTTCCAATTCCCCAAACGGACTAAACAATTTTTCAAAATCTTTTTCGGTTGATGTATACAGAATGTTACGCAAAAATAACCGTCCAGTCTTAGTAATCTTTTCTAGAGCCAATTCTTCTGTCGACTTTGTTGGTTCTACAGGGACAGTTTCCTCTACTTTATCTTCTTGTTCCACTTTATTCTCGTCTACCTGTTTAGCTGGTGCATCTTCACCTTCCCTAATCCTTACACGACGCTGTTTAAACCAATCCAAGTCAGAAACTTTTTCATCTTGTGCCAAGCTATCTTCATTCAATTTTGATTCGTCATGCGATTCGATGTCGGGTATTTGATCTAGACTCATCATACGTTCATCTTCCTCCTCTTGTTCATCTTCGTCTGCCTTGTTATTACCAGCAAAGTTCTCATATTCGTCATCACTAGCTTGATCTGGGATCTTTGCTGTGTCAACATCATCTTCGTCCTTCATTGCCAATGCATGTGCTAATAAAGTATTACCTTGAGTTTCATCATCGTTATCGTCATCATTGCCCTTTGCATTCTCCGTAGCATCAACATTCGATACACCGGTAGATTCCCAAGATGAAACTTTCGAACTTGGTTTCATGGTTTCAATAAACTCTTGTAATTGTTTGTTTTTGGCAATTTCTGCATCAATAGAACTCTTTTGTGTCTTTGCCTTTTTATTTTTATTCTTATCTTTGCCTTTCTCTTCTTCCAATAGTCTTTCCTCTCTTTCTCTCATTCTCTTATAGGCCTCTCTCTTTTTCTCCTTCATGGATTGAGGTACTCTTGGGTCAGCAAAACTCTTAGCCATGGATACATCTAGTTTGGCAGTATTAATATAAGAGCCATTATAATAGTTAACTGCATCAAATGCATCTTCTTCATTCTTATACCCAATAAAGGCAAATCTTCTACTGTTCCCGTTTCTGTCCCTTAAGATCTTGACATCAGTGATTAGATCAGGCTGGGAAATGTTATATTTCTTGATTAATCTCTTATTGAAATGTTCTTTTAGTTTATCATCTGTAAGGAAAACTGGTAATCCCTTCACAATAATACGGGACATTATCTATTTATTTTATCTATCTTTTTCCGTTGTAATGAGAGAAAGTAGCCAAATGATACTCCAAGAGTTATGTCATCTATGCATCTATAAAGTCGAAGATTGCGATGAGTTGAGATGAGCTTTAAACAAATTTCATTAAAATTTTTCAAAATTTTCAATATTGAAAAATAGTTTCCTAATTGGATTACTACCCATCTTAAACAGGAAGTAGTGACCCAAAAAGGAATGTGTAAGTGGGGTACTCCCAGATCATTTACTACATAACATGTTAAATGGGGTCCCAACCACACCTCAAGACATATTATATACATCTATATTAAACTCTGCATAATCCCGTTAACAATTACACTTTACTACCAGCACAAAAGGTCTCAAATGGCCAACCTGCCATCCCAATGCTCTAATAACTACGGTGACTCTTCGAGCAATGTGAAAAAAAATTTTTTTTTTTCGCAGTCGACAATTTCCAAAGTGCAGAATTCTGAATGCGAACCCACAAGGTCAACCTAGGAGGAAGGCAATCCCGTTGAGTACTGAATAGTAACGCGGGAAGTCCGTGACAGATCATATCTTTTAAAGTGGAAATATATATCTTGTTTAAACTCTTCTTGGTATCTGTATGTCTGTTAATTATATCTTAAGAAAACCAGCAGAAACACTTTTATCGAGATGAGTGACTTAGATAATTTACCTCCAGTCGACCCAAAGACTGGTGAAATCATCATCAATCCACTAAAGGAAGATGGTACCGAAAAGACTCCGAAGGAAATTGAAAAGGAGAGAAAGAAGGCTGAAAAATTATTGAAGTTTGCCGCTAAACAAGCCAAGAAGGCAGCCGCCGCAGCCAAAAGTAACAATGCTCCAAAGAAGGCCAAGAAGGTCAAGAAGGAAGCTGAACCAGTCCCTGAATTTATCGATGCCACCGTCCCAGGTGAAAAGAAGGTCCTTGTCTCCTTAGATGATCCTGCTTTGAAGGCTTATAACCCAGCTAACGTCGAAAGTTCTTGGTATGAATGGTGGGTTAAATCTGGTGCTTTTGACCCAGAATTCACAGCCGATGGCAAAGTTAAACCAGAAGGTTTATT
>JAJLXW010000503.1:64219-95160 GCA_030571515.1 Monosporozyma aquatica
CCCCACCACCAAATGTTACTGGTGCCTTACATATTGGACATGCTTTAACTATTGCTATTCAAGATTCTTTAATTAGATATAACAGAATGAAGGGTAAAACTGTTCTTTTCTTACCTGGGTTCGACCATGCTGGTATTGCTACCCAATCCGTTGTTGAAAAGCAAATTTGGGCGAAAGAGAAGAAGACTAGACACGACTTCTCTAGAGAAGATTTTGTTGGTAAAGTTTGGGAATGGAAGGAAGAATATCATAACAAGATCAAGAATCAAATTAAAAAATTAGGTGCCTCTTACGATTGGTCCCGTGAAGCTTTCACTTTAGATCCAAAATTGTCTAATGCGGTCGAAGAAGCTTTCGTCAGATTACACGATGATGGTACCATTTACCGTGCTAACAGATTAGTTAATTGGTCCGTCAAGTTAAACACTGCCATTTCCAACTTAGAAGTCGAAAACAAGGATATTAAGGGAAGAACTTTAATTAATGTTCCAAATTATGACGAAAAGGTCGAATTCGGTGTATTAACCTCCTTCGCTTACCCTGTTGTCGATTCTGATGAAAAATTAGTCGTGGCCACCACTAGACCTGAAACCATCTTTGGTGATACCGCTGTCGCCATCCATCCAGATGATCCACGTTACACTCACCTACATGGTAAATTTGTTCAACATCCATTCTTACCAAGACAACTTCCAATTGTTTTGGATAAAGAAGCTGTTGATATGGAATTCGGTACTGGTGCTGTTAAGATTACTCCAGCTCATGACCAAAACGATTACAACACTGGTAAGCGTCATGACTTAGAGTTTATCAACATCCTTACTGATAACGGTTTATTAAACGAAAACTGTGGTTCCGAATGGGAAGGTATGAAGAGATTCGATGCCAGAAAGAAGGTCATTGAACAATTAAAGGAAAAGGGTCTTTACATTGGTCAAGAAGACAACGAAATGACTATCCCAACTTGTTCCAGATCTGGTGATGTTATTGAACCATTATTGAAACCACAGTGGTGGGTTGCTCAAGCTGATATGGCTAAGGAAGCTATTAAAGCTGTTAAGGATGGCGAAATTACCATTACTCCAAAGTCTTCTGAAGCTGAGTATTTCCATTGGTTAAATAATATCCAAGATTGGTGTATCTCCAGACAATTGTGGTGGGGTCATCGTTGTCCTGTTTATTTCGTTGATATCGAAGGTCAAGAATGTGATAGAGCTGAAAATGTCAACTGGGTTGCTGCGAAATCTTTAGAAGAAGCTGAAACCAAGGCTAAAGCTAAATTTCCAGGTGTTAAATTTACTTTAGAACAAGATGAAGATGTCCTAGATACCTGGTTCTCTTCTGGTTTATGGCCCTTTTCCACTCTAGGGTGGCCAGAAAAGACTACTGACATGGAAAACTTCTATCCATTCTCGATGTTAGAAACTGGTTGGGATATTCTTTTCTTCTGGGTCAGTAGAATGATTTTATTAGGTCTAAAATTAACCGGTTCTATCCCGTTCAAGGAAGTCTTCTGTCACTCTTTAGTCCGTGATGCTCAAGGTCGTAAGATGTCTAAATCCTTAGGTAATGTTATTGATCCATTAGATGTCATCAGTGGTATCCAATTAGATGATTTGCATGCTAAATTATTATTAGGTAACCTAGATCCAAGAGAAGTTGAAAAGGCTAAATTAGGTCAAAAGGAATCCTATCCAAACGGTATCCCACAATGTGGTACTGATGCCATGAGATTCGCCTTATGTGCTTACACTACCGGTGGTCGTGATATTAACTTGGATATTTTACGTGTTGAGGGTTACAGAAAGTTCTGTAACAAGATTTATCAAGCTACTAAGTTTGCCTTAATGAAGTTAGGTGATGATTACCAACCACCAGCTACTGAAATTCTTTCTGGTAATGAATCCTTAGTTGAACAATGGATCCTGCACAATTTGAACGAAACTAATAAGACTGTCAATGAAGCTTTAGACAAACGTGATTTCTTAAACTCTACTAGTGCCATTTATGAATTCTGGTACTTAGTTTGTGATGTTTTCATCGAAAACTCCAAATATTTGATTCAAGAAGGTACTGAAGTGGAACAAAAATCAGCCAAGGACACTTTATACATCTTATTAGATAACGCTTTGAAATTAATCCATCCATTCATGCCATTCATCTCAGAAGAAATGTGGCAACGTTTACCAAAGCGTTCCACCGAAACTGCTGCTACTATTGTTAAGGCCTCTTATCCAGTATACAAGAAGGAGTTTGATAATGCTTCTGCTGCCAATGCCTATGACTTAGTGTTAAACATCACCAAGGAAGCTCGTTCTTTATTAGCTGAATACAGTATCTTAAAGAATGGTAAGGTCTTTGTTGAATCTAGTCATAGTGAATCCTTTGAAACTGCTAAATGTCAAAAGGATTCCATTGTTTCTTTAATTAAGGCCATTGATTCTGTTGAAGTTGTTTCCAATGCTTCTGAAATCCCAGAAGGCTGTGTCTTAAAGGCTGTTAACCCAGATGTGAATGTTCATCTATTAGTTAAGGGTCACATCGATATTGATGCTGAAATTGCTAAGGTTCAAAAGAAATTAGATAAGGCTGCTAAGAGTAAACAAAATATTGAAAAGACCATTAACAGTAAGGATTATGACACTAAGGCCAATGAACAAGCCAAGGAAGCTAATAAGGTCAAATTCGACAATGCAGTTGCTGAAATTGAAGGGTTAGAAGCTACCATTGAAAACTTGAAACGTCTAAAGTTATAGATTTTTCCTGCTTTCTTATATAAGTCTTTCACCTCTTTTAATGTATAGATACTACGATTGTATAGTTTATATATGTAATACAAATAAATAAATAAAATATCATTGATAAATAGATATGGGCTGTTATGTTAAGAGGTTTTAGACACTTTCAAGATACGTTTAGTTGTACCACTTCCTTAGATCTGTGAATAATGAACTTGCAAAAATTTTACCCGGTTTTTCCTATTTTTTTACCGAGTGAAATTAAGAGGTCAGCTTATGAACTATTTATGACGATGTTGAAAAGTGTATACTGTAGGCTGAATATATATATCCATTCACTTTTAATATCAGATCCCTCCCTCTACCCTACGATTCAGTGTGATCCCCTCCCAAAATTATGAGTGATTCTAAACAACAAAAGAAACCTGCTGTGACTGCTAGAGACGTCTTATGGTATATTCCAAACAAGATTGGTTATACTCGTGTGATCACTGCTATCCTTTCCTTCATGACAATGCAGAATTATCCAATTTGGACTGCCATTCTTTACACTACCTCGTGTTTATTAGATGCCCTAGATGGTACTATGGCCAGAAAGTACAACCAATGTAGTGGGTTGGGTGCTGTCTTAGATATGGTTACTGATAGATCCACCACCTCGGGGCTAATGTGCTTCCTTTGTATGGCTTACCCCCAATATGCTGTTATTTTCCAAACTCTATTAGCTATTGACATTTCCAGTCATTATATGCATATGTATTCAAGTTTGACTGGTGGTGCTACTTCCCATAAACAAGTTTCTGCTGAATCCTCTAAATTGTTACATTTATATTACACTAGAAGAGATGTGTTATTCACTGTTTGTTTCTTTAATGAATCCTTTTACGCTGGTCTATACATGATGGCATTCCCCAACCATTATACTTTCGGTAAATGGGTCACTATTGTGAGTACCCCACTTTATTTATTCAAACAATTTGCTAATTTACTTCAACTACAAAGAGCTGCATTGATCTTAGCAAATATTGATGCCAATGCTGCCAATGCTGACAAGAAGGAAACTAAATAAAACCAGTGAATAGCAAATTCTGTCCTTCCTCTTTTTAACAAACAAACGTATATCTGTCATGACTATGTACAATATATATATATATTAACGATTTGACGTTCTTTATATTATCCATCGTGAATCATTTTTCCTGATGTAATTGTTTACATGAAAAATTATCTGTTTTTACCGCGCGGTTTTTAAACAACTTTTTTCTTTTGATCTTGAAAAAAATAAGAGCAATAACGTCAATATGCCAAATGAAAGAGCTGGGAAGAAGAACTGTTTGGTGCTAAAATTACCAAACTGATCTCACAGCAATAACTAGCGTTAGTATCAGATAATATTTTAGCTTTTTTTCTTATTATCTAGTTGGTTTGCCCCTTTTTGAATGAGATCATAACATAATATTGCTCTTTTTCTTTTTCGTACTTATTTCTTTTGCTGTTGTTGCTATTTATTGATTGAATTTGGTTCATTGCTTTTGTCAAAATGAAGTTTCTCGTGGATTTTTTAACTGGGTTGGATCAGCCTGTTTTTATCAGAGACTTTGTGATTCCGTTTTTATTGAATCATAATATCATCACTTCTCAATCTGTCCTCGACAATTTACATACAATTTTGTATGCCACCCTATTTTATCATATTGTCTATCTAATTGGTGCCTATATTGTTTTCCCTCCCTTATCAAAATGTAAGATCATTTATGATGAGAATCATGCTAAGAATGAAGAGATTAGAACCCATATTCATAATACTCGTGAAAAGAAAATTAAAAATTTATCCATTCAAGCGTCAATTCATTTTATATCCTTTTTACAAACATTGGTGGTCCTATATCTATCCTTTGTATTCTTTTTGAATCCAGAAATTTCTGGTAAAGAAAGTTATCCAGATTCTGATTCCAGAATATTCGGTGAAGTTCGTGAGACTCAATTGGTTTGCTTATTTGGGTTAGCTTATTTTATTTGGGATGCTTATATTTCTGCAGTTCATTCTACATTAGCCTTCACTATCCATGGTATTGTCTCCACTGGTGCTTATTATATTGGTATGAAACCATATTTGCAATATTATGCTCCAGTGTTTTTAATGTTTGAATTATCTAATCCATTCTTGAATATCAGATGGTATGGATTAAAATTCTTCCCATCTGATAATAAGATTAGCGAAGTGATTTTATTACTTAACAATTTGATCCTCATGATAATTTTCTTCTTTGTTAGAATCCTATGGGGTTGGTATCAAACTTTTATGTTAATTTATGATTTCTATACTGTCCGCAACGATCCAAGATTTATGTTAATTGATACAGTTGTAGTTGTCACCTGTAATTTAGCCATCGACATCTTGAACGTTATTTGGTTCTCGATGATGGTGAAGACTGCTGTTCAAGTTATTCTTGGATCCAAGGATAACAAGAAGAAACAGAGTAAAAGCAAAGATAAACAAGAATAAATGTTCTGCTTCCACCGCGTTTTCTGGCTTTTATAAAAAATCTTTTATAGATAATGTATAAACTGTATTTATTATTGAATGTGATTATGATGTGTTTGACTCTCCAAGGTCCGAAATTTTTTTTTTTTTTCAACTTTGAAAAGGTGCAGAAAAATCTTGAAAGGCGATGACTTAAGTGCACATCTTACTCTTATTTACCACGTTGCTAGGCTGACGAATACATAGACACCAGAATCCATATGACAATAACCAAAGAATTGTATAAATCTATTCTACTACCATTGGGCAAAAATAACAATGTGAGAACTGTTCTTAATAAGGCCACTGAATTGTCTTCTCCCTTAATGACAAATTTTGAGAAATGGTCAGGGAAGAAGATCAAATTACAAAGGAAAGATATCGAATCTATCCCATTACGAAACAATATTTTTGCTAAAATTTTAGCCTCTCCACTAAGGTTGGATCGTGTTAGTAAGACAAGATTACCACAATTGATTTTAAATCAGGTAAACTTGAACATCAATGAAAAGAAATTAAGCTTTGGCAAGATTAAAATACCAAAGGAGCAACATTCCTATGTTTTAAACTCCCTTAAAACATTGGAGAAAAACGTTAAAATGCCCGCAAGTGTACTCCCCATACATGTTCTTTCTTCAGGGAAGATTAATTTGGCCAATCTAAAGATGGATATTCCCACACTTCTCTCTTCATATAAGAATGAAGTGATAGAGGGACTGCTTAAACAATTAGCCGCGGTGAAACCATCACCCAATGGCGATATTAAGCTCATGTATGATGCCAAAAAGGACTATTCTGTATCATTTGACACTCAACTGGATCCACAGATCAAAATATGTTTTAATGTGGCCAAGTTAAACAATTACGAGCCCTTGCATAAGGCTTGGCAGTCAAACTGTATGATTATTCAGTCCCGTGAGTATGTCAGTTTACTGATTCAACTTTACAGAGTGTTGAAATTCCTCGAGGACTGAATAGATCCATCAATTAGCCCCTCACACAGCCACTTGAAGGAATACTCCCTAACTTTACTGGACGAATCTGCCCAATTGCTCTGCATTCATTGTTCCAAGCCTTGAGAACTGCGGGAAAAAGAGCTGTGAGATTATTGGCAAATTTCCCTTTTGGGACACACAGATAGAGGTTCCTTTAAAAGTGAACTGACAAAATAAAAAACAAAATTAAAAACGATGAGATGAAAAAATCATAGTAACAGCCTCTGATATTTGACAGATATGCAAAAAGTCTACGAGGAAAGATAACATTCTTACTCGTCCATGTATATATATAAAATCATTTGGTAATATAACACATTTACAACTATTTTTCAATTCGGTTACCTGTTATTTTTCCTTTTAAATATCCTATTTTGCCAAGAATTCAAAGATTTAAGGGTTACAGGTTAAGATCCAATAAAAAAGAACCATTTTTCATTACACCATGCTACTAGACTATATCTCTACAAAGCTTTTTAGCCTCTTCAAGATTATAATTTTACTACTTATAGGGTCTTTAGCTCTACAAACTATACTAGGATATGCTTTATCTGCATTAGTACGGTTTACAAGTATCCCTTTACAAAAATTCTCATATGGCTACATTTTTGGTTTATCCATTCGACGAGTCCAATTATCTTCAAATGCCTTCAGTTTGTATATTGGGAGGATATCGTTATCCTTCGGATGGACCCCCACAGTCATCTTCCATGATGTGGACGTAGCTTTGTTACAGACAAGCAATACACAACAAGAAAATAAGAAATCACAATCAAATACAACACATCCATTTGGTAAATTTAATCCAAACCAAGAGTCTGTAAGTTTTATGTTGAGCAATAAACAATTGAAATTCCTTAGAGCTATTGCAGTGATAAGACTTTTGTTCCGTAGAGTTAATATAAAATTATGTCAGGAAGATGATTCAATTATAAATATAAATATGGTATCTGTGTCTTTAATTGATAAAATTGACAAACAAATTGGTGCTGATTTGTTTCTTTATGACATTGTAAATAGGAAAAATAAAGAACATTTGAATCATGCCAATTTTAACGTTAAGTGCAATATTCAAAAGCGTATACATGCTCCCCATAATAAAACAAATATGATACTTTCAAATTGGAGTTGTTCACTTAAACTAGGGGACACCTCTCTTTACATTCCATTAAACTCTTCAAAACATGATACATTACATAGAGAAAAACCTACTACTAAGGAAGAGCTGCTATCCAAGGGAGAAGACGTTTTAAAATTGAAAATTACTAAATTTATCAAGACATTCACATATATCTTCAGAACTTTGCATTTTGTAGACATAAAAATTGAGAATTTGAAATTGAACTACGCATACGCATTCTCGGTACAAGTATCAAGTATTCAAATATATCTGGAAACCATAGATATATTCAACAATGGGATCTCAAGATCGATCTTACCATCAGAGACATTTCCCTGGGGTGAATATGAATTATCCATATCAATGAACTCCTTTGTCATAAAAGTTAATAAAATATCCATATTAAGAGTACCTTTAATCAATTTAATAATCATAAGTAACCTTCTGCTACATTTTGCAGAAGGTATACCGTTATCAAAGACTATCATTTCATGTAATACTAATATTATAAATCCATCCTTATTTGCTACTCTAGATCAAATCATACATTTTATCGAAACGTACAATGATCTAATTAAAAAATTTTCCACTCCACCACATACTAGAACTGAATCAAACGAAGGTGACATTATGTCACATAACTTAATTGAGGCCGTTCTTTCATTTGAGACGTCTCCTAGTTCATCATTTGAGTTAACAGTATCAAATTTCAAATCCATCCTTCAACTTGATAGACAAAAGAACCTTATTTTTAAAATATTCAATATACAAGGATTGTTAGGGAATAAAGATAAACAGATTACAATTGATAAAGAAAATGGAGAACCTGCTCAGGATAATTCTCCATTTCTCCCTGGTCCTCAAATCCCGCAGAAGGCTTCAAAATTCCTCAAAATTGCAGGAGTCGAATTTTCATATATGGAGGCCTCTGGAAGTGATACACTTATTACCGTCCCGATATGCGGTTTTGAGAGGATTGACACATTTTTGCATGAATTTGAAAGCAGAAAATTAAATGTGGAGTCCACATTGAGACATTTTTACACCTCATTCGATGACTTGAGTGTCTTGGATACCGTAAGTAAGACAGTTGGAAAGATACACAAAGCTTTACCCAAGTTAAAAACAAATGAGCCTAACATTCTTTGTAAAAGCGGAACTGAAGCACCTTCAAGTAAATTCTTAAAATCATTTCATTGGAGTCTAAAACTTAGATTCAAAGATGTCTCATTCTCTATTGTATTGGCGAAGTATCTTCCTAAAGCTCTCGATCCATTAGAGTTAGATGGTTTTAACCTTTCTGATGTCCAAAGAGGTATCAGAATTATATGTCAAGAAGCACAATTAAAGATAGACAAACACGAAAGAAGATTCACTATCAATAACGCAAGTTTAAACAGAATGATGGATGATACCAACCATTCAAGTGTTTCAGATTCAATCATCAATTTTTCAGATTTCAACATAAATATCGATGATGATGATAATCTGTTCCTTGCTTTACCAATTATACTTATCAAGTTTGATGTCAATGTCTTGTGGCTGATATTCTACATGAATAATATTGCGCATAACCATTTACCAAAGAAGGGGCTACCTGCGAAAAAGGGCAAGAAAACAGTAACAAAAAATATTCTAGAAAAGATAAATGTTAATGTTAATAAAGTTATCTTAGACATTCAGTTACCTCATGAAACACCACTGCTTTTCGTATTGAAAAATCTACAATATAGAGGTGCTGGAACGATACTCTCTATCAATTCATGTACGGGTCAGGTGGAATCGGTGTATATTAAAAATAAGTTAATATATGTCCCGTTGTTAGAGATTGATAATGCATATGTGAATATCCAAGATATGCTAAAAACCAAACGAATAGTAATTAATTCTGAAACAATTGGCTTTCATACAGAATACCATTTTAAGGTTTATTTGATTACAGATAATATTGTTACACTATATAAATCCTTTAAACAACTTAGATCGGCATTTTCTGATACAAGCGAGTATAAGCGGGTATATCCCAAAGAACAAAAACCAAAGGCTTTACCAGATATACAAATATTGGCAGGTAAATTTTTAGTTGATATCGAGGAAGATCCATTCGAACAAGAATTAGGACTTATTTTTAAGGTGGGTGTTTTGGAACAAAGGGAAAGACTACATAAGTTAGAGGAGTTGGACAAACTAATTAAAGAGTTACATTCCAAGGATACAACACCTGCTGGAAGTATTTTATACGATATCGATGAAAAAATACAAGCAGTGGGTAATGCTGCATTTGAGGAGACAGTCTACATAAAACTGATGGAACATTTTTCAACATCTTGGATTACAAGGTACAAGAAGGCCAAGTACGTTTTTCAAGGCATGCCTGCTAAGGTTCGGTCGCATGAGGAGCTAGGCGTTAATTACACTACTTTTTCCCGGGAAGAAGCATCTACTGTTGCAAATCTTGTAATTGAGAATATGGACTTAAAATTTGGTATCCCTTCCTTTCCTATTTCTTCGTATGATGATTTCCTGTTTAAGTATGGTAAAGGAACACCCAAGGATACCATATATACACTGCTGATCATCATGGGGATAGATTTCAAAACAGATCTTTGGGAATTAAAACTGCGTGATTATCCTTTACCTGTGTTATCATTCCCGAATACCCATACTAAGGGTGATGTTGTCTTTTCCGAACAGATGCCTGATGAAATGGCTTTACACACTGTATTTGTTCCTTTTGTTAAATCAGCATCCGCAGACAGATACACCGACGTTAATTCTATATATGGTTCACATATTCTGAGAACTATGAACACAGTTAAGACATTTGCCAATTGTAAAACCGTTATAGATGCTGGGAAGCCCGTATGTATTACTTGGGGTAAATCCCTTCAGCCTGGATTTGAATCTCTTATGATATGGTTTGATTATCTTACAAAGCCTAAGTTGGACCCTTCAGCAAAATTGGGGTTTTGGGATAAATTCAGGTACTTATTTCATGGTAAGTGGGTTTATGAATTTGCAGGTGATACGGGTCTTCATTTAAATATTAAGGGTGCTCATAATCCCTACAAAATTGCAGATGAAGGTGCAGGGCTAACTTTCTGTTGGAGTGGTGATACAACTCTGGATATACATGGCTCCTCCGATCCAAAGGAACTCATAAAAATCGAATCCAAGAGATTTCAACTGGGCATTCGCGATTTTACTGTGACAAATAAATTTGATAAAATATTAATGAGGCTTAATGGTAATGTAGTGTGGAAGATGGGAATGGTCTTTGAAAAAGGAGATTTTAAACAGACTGGTGATGCTCCACGGGCAATACCAACACGATCACATCATAACATTCACTTGGTCAACCCTGAGCTAGTCAGGGATATTAAAGACTACGACTCATATGCTGGTTTCAGAAGTGCTTTTATTCATATGTCTTTTGGGGTTTATTCATCGTTGAAGGGTTCGTCCAATAGTATTTATCTTGCACCTCAATCAGTTAGTCACTTTTTAAAATGGTGGAATTTATTTAATACCTACACTTCGGGTCCCATTAGACAAGGGCCTTTATTCACTGATCTACTTCAGAACAAGACAAAATTTGGTAGATCGTTATTTACAATAAAATACCAATTACACGTGGAGCCTTTGAGTGTTTCGTATGTCTACCAGCATATTTTAACGCAAATAATGGGTCATGAAGAGACCAGAAAAGAGTTCACTGGGATTAAGGGTAGATCTAGTTCCCTAAAGATCGACCTTCATCAAAGGAAACTTAAGTTGACCCATACTAACGCCAAATTGAATAAAACAAAACCAGTTTGGAAATTCAGGATGTCCAGTGGGGAAATGGATTGTGCTGAGCCTGATCTAAGAGTCTTATCGACGATATTTGATAAATCTATCATTGAAAAGCTGTTATCGCCGTTGCAGGAAGCCAAAGAAAATAGATTTGTTCAAGACCATAGCATTAATATTGATGCTTTACGTGAATCTGAGTGGTATGAATATGATGACTACATTGATCTTAACCAATTGTCTTTCACCAATTCATTCCCAATTAAACTTGAAGCTATACCTTTGCTATATTCCCCTAGAATTTCGTACTTCAGAAAGCTGAACGAGGAGGGGTTAAATGTTAAGTATCCATTTGGTGATGAGAACTCTCACGATTGTATCATTGGTAGAAATCATCCTGAAAGAACACAGGAAAAGCTGGCTCGACAAAGAAAGCGGGAAATCGAAGATGAGATTAAAGATGTTGAATTTAAGATAGATAATTTGGCATATTCCAATCAAATAATAGAAAAAGTTGACCAAACAGTTTTGGACGGTTTATATAAGAAGCTCCATCAACTCAAAAAGCGGTTACACATTATTCATAATATTCTAAACGACTTACGCGTATCTACCGTAATACCTAATGCAGCTGATGCTGGGCTCGCGTCGGACGAAGAAGAAGTAGAATCTTTATCTAGTGCGTTGAACAATGATGAAATATCATTGTCAGAAGTAAGTTCTATATCTACTAATGTTTCGCTCCTCAGGGCCAGTACAGTCGAGTCTTTCCTCTCTATGAGGCGAGCCTCCGCTATCCAAACAGATTCAACTTATGATAATAGGTTTATTGTTCACAACATCCAACTTATTTTAGATAAGCGTCTTAGAGATCACTTATTAGAATATGCGACAAATATTTTTGAAAGAAGAATGATCCGATATGCTATGACCTTTAAATCAGTGAGGATATTTAAGGAGCTGCTGAGTACAGTTCTTCGTCAAACTAAATCATTTGCCAATGACCAAACTACAGTACCAGAGAATGATTATATTACTTCAAATATGGAATTCATCGAACAATTTGATGAAATGATTAAAGAAGTCCCTGATGACAACTTTGATGCAGTGGATAGTTACTTATTCAGGCTTATTTCACCTCAGATCCAGCTACGGTCAGAAAAACAACCAAGCACTGCTGTACTATTATCAGCGAGAGATATAGAGGTTGGGATTATAGATATTCTTCAAGTTACTGATGATGAAGGTAAAAAGATCGCTATGGATTTGGATACGATAGTAGAGACGAGATATTGTGCTATAGCTAAGGATATCCAACTATTTACACTTTTTAAAGAAGACATAGCATCTGAACTAGGCTCCTCATTCCATAAGAATGGTTATGGAATGGAAAAGTGGTCTGCCTTTTGGCCTCCATGGATTCCTTTAGAAATGTGTTTTGATGGTTCACTTTTAGAAGAGCATATGTTTTTGAGGAGAAGGTCAATGTTCCTTACCTTTACTGTCCCTAATCCGTTATATTTTAATAACCCTGATTTAACCGGGTTTTCTAACGCTTCAAAATGTAGAATTGGTTTCCCAGGTCTAGTTTTGA
The DNA here is from genome assembly GCA_030571515.1 of Monosporozyma aquatica. NCBI lineage: Eukaryota > Fungi > Ascomycota > Saccharomycetes > Saccharomycetales > Saccharomycetaceae > Monosporozyma > Monosporozyma aquatica. Next base: position 76,983 of record JAJLXW010000503.1, read on the forward strand.
CATCCACTTCTCGGCAATATAATTCATTTTATTCAATTATACAGGACTTACTAGTGTTCAACTCAAACACAGAAGAAAAGGTTCAAAGACTTACCAAAACTCTTTTAGCAGATGAAATAAGAAACAATTTAGACAAGTTGGATTTGTCAGTTATTACAGATGCTCAACAAAAGGTTAAGGAATTATTCTATACAAGATCTTTTCTCAAAGTTAACAATCCTAAGGTATATACCAAAAACTCCCAAATTGTCCTACAAGAGATTGAGACATCACTACTTCAATTAACTGTTCTGATGAAGGCTATTAAAGAAAACCACGATAGACTTGGCACTCCTGGTGGTGCGAACAAGCAATTAAAGTGGCAAATTGAGACTGATGAGCTTATATGGGAACTTTACGATGATAACAATTCACCATTCGTCACTATTGGTCTTGGTCCCTCAACATATTCAAGAACCGAGACTTCTCAAGGTGTGGTAAGTAATCGTGTTGCAATATCTACATTACAATGTTTTAACTTACAGAAGGACGCAGTTTTTGTAGAACTTCTAGCACCATTCAAGGAAAACCCTCTATATAAGGATAAAGAACCTATGGTTAACATTAATTGGGTCCAAACTCAGCCAGTTGCAGGAATTTCAAATTTAGCAGAACTTATAGTTGGACTTCAACCCTTTATTTTTAAAATGGATACAAATACTGGTGATAAATTAATGAATTATTTATTTCCAAAACCTATTGAAAATGTTGCTCATCCAGAAAATAAAAGTATCATGAAAAATGTACCCAGTTCTAGTGATGCTGTTCATATGTATTCTCCAAGACTCAGTTCGCATAAATCCTTCAACGCAGAGAATAGCGATGAAGGCTCCATTGCCGAAAGTAAAGATATTGATTCATGGGATTTAGGTAGCCACGCCACAGCTTCTGTTTCATCGAAGATTAGTAGGCAGAGGATTTCAGTACAAAAATTGGAGGTTACGAATGCACTGCTGAAACAAAACGACCAATTCTTTAATGAAATGTTAGAAAGAGCTGGATTATATTTTAATGTAGGTTCTATTGTTATTAAGAAGACAGTTGTTTTGGTTTCTTATAAAGGTTCAAGAAGGCTTTTGACAGATGTGAACAATTTAACTGTAAAAGTGCCAGAGTTATCTTACCATAATAAATTATGGTCCAGAGATGAATTCTTTGAAGCTTTGAAACAGGATATTGTCAAGATTGTTGTCCATCATTTAGGTAGTATTATTGGCAATAAATTAATTCCTCATAAAAAGGAAAATAAGAAAAAGATTAAAACAGACATGTCAGAGATTGTTAATTCTACCAATAAAGAGCCCAGGTCAAGACCCATGTCCCTTTTAGAATCGACAATGTCTAATACGATCAGCACATTAAGTATAAAGAAAACAAGAAGTTCTAGAGGTACACTTTCTCAAGATGAGGATGTGGAGCCATTTTATCCAGAATAGGATGTATATCTATTTCATATATTTAACTTTAACCATAATTTTTAATAGACTTAGTTCTTTATAAATATGGGGAACTCTATTTTCCATTTTTTGTTTATTTCATTTAATAGGTTGCATCTAGTAAAGTTAATTCCGTTAGGGTGCCAAAAAAAACAACTAATAAGAAGGTAGCAAATGGAATGACAAATAACTGCTTATGATCCTTTGTCGAAGCATTGATGATCTATATATAGATATATTAATAAAGTTATAAACGCTTAGTTCATCAATAGATATATTTACTTATTTAATGGCATCAGGTATTAAATATCTTTTCCTCTAAGACCAAAGTTGCAAAAAACTAATAGTTGTTAACATATGCGACCTGCAAGACATCATAATTCCTAAGAATACAACAGTTTCTTTGGATCTGTCTATACTTGTTAAACGAAAGCTAACAGCCCAATCAATCAACCTATTGCCAGGGTGAATTGTCGAAAATGTCATAAGTCAGAAGGAAGAGTGAGAGGCAAGTCTAACCTTTCAAAAATTCCCATTAGTTATCCACTGTCACTAACTTATAGTGATATCTGGATTTGTCAAATGTTCTACTAATAATGAATAAACTTTAGATGGAATCTTGGGTAAAAAACCAATCCCGACTCTTATAATTTCATCTGCATCAAATTCTGGTAAATCCTTTAATAGATTCATTGGTGAATCAGCTTGTAATATCTTCTTTCTTATCTTAACTAACATTCCAATAATGAATAAAATATTCATGTGGAACCCATAAGCGAACATAAAATCCCATAACTTACACACTTGATCCAATGGTTTATTACAACTAGACAACGTTAAAATTGATGGCATACCATATATTTCTGCAGTTAATAGATTATCGGCTAAGAATTTACTTAATTTGGGATCAATCAATTTTAAACATATATCTAACAATTTAGCTCCATTTGCTACACCTACGAGATTATGTGTGATATATGTCGGTACAATTGAATAGCATAAAGTAGAAAATAGTTTAAAAGCCATTGGTTCAGTGGGGCATGTATATAGCAGAGGTGCTAAAAGGATATTCATCCCTTGTACATAAGTACTAATTTCTCCCATATCCATATGTTGATGGCTCGCCACTCTGTCAGCTTCTTCTTCAGCTTGCCATGCAAAACAAGATAAACATCGTATTAATGACTCTTCAGAGACAATTTGCTTAAAGGATTGATCTGTTTGGAATGTTCTTCCTGTATCATTTCTGATCTTATCATAAATTGGTGATTGTGGAGGACCTAATTTCAAATAATCTAAATATTCATTAGTACAATTGTCCATAGGGGTTCTTGATAGGATAGACCATACATAGCATCGTAATCTTTTCACGCTTTTACTTGTATCCACGGGTAAACCTTCACTTAGGATAAGATAACGTAGTTGCGACAAAGAAGAATGGACCAAAATAGGTGGATGTGATATGAAACTTTCAATAGTTGACTGTGTTGCTTGATCCATCAAGGGGAAGAGAGTGTGATATGGTTATATATGTGTCTTAGAATATTGACTTAAATACTTGGAAGGGAATGATAAAACATCTCACATGAAATAAATAAATGGTGTCTGAAAATTGTCTAATATTGAAAATATTGTTTACCATTATTGATCCTAAGAGAGTACGGGGGTACAAAGAAGTAATTCGTTGGTTAAGATATGTTACAAATGTACGAATATTTTTTCAAAGAGATGTATTATCAAATAAACCTGCAAGTTCGAAGGATTCAAGATAATTTATGTCACCAAGGGTTATTAATCGTGTTTGAGATGTGGCACTGATTGTTGGAGGGGAACTCATTTAGTTCTTTGCAAATATGGATCTCAACAATGTCAGGACTGCTGATTAGACCTGTATTACCCCATGAATTGACACTTAGTCAGTTCCTGACTCAATTTGATGGCATCAACTGATATCGGGACCTCTTCTTACTAAACTTGGAACACACCGAACACACTCCATAATTAACCCAGTCCAGTTACTATCACCCCATTCAGCATTGCTTTATCAGTCGTTATCTAACGGTTATCACCACTAATTCCGAGGGATTCAATTAGTAATCTGCCAGTACTGGCTCTTCTATTGATTGTTTTTCCTCGATGTAATCGCCTCGAGAGATTTTTCACTTCATTCTTTTTTTTTTTTATCAATATTTAAGCTTTAATGAGACCAAATACTAAGTATCAACTGCAAAATGGTCAAATAATCCTTTTAAGGCTGGCTAAGGAGATCAAATCAAATTATCCACAATGTCATTAGAAGCCATTAAATTCGATAGATCTGACAAGAAAAATGTCTCTGTTAAAGTACTAGATCAACTTTTATTACCATACACAACTAAATACATTCCAATCCATACCATCGATGACGGATATGGTGTGATCAAATCTATGCAAGTTAGAGGTGCTCCTGCTATTGCTATTGTGGGCGCTTTGTCGGTGTTATTAGAGACCCAACTGATGGCTAATGACCATTTTGCCAAGAGTCAATATTTTTACGATGCATCCTCTTGGACAAGTTTCCAAACCAGATTTTTGGAAAGATTAGATTTCCTATTAAGTAGTAGACCTACTGCTGTGAACCTATCCAACTCTTTGAAAGTGATTACAGAATTAGTGGAATCGTCTCAATCTATTGAATCATTAAATGATAAACTTTTTGCATATACTTGCCAATTGATTGATGAAGATTTAAGTAATAATATTAAGATGGGTGATAATGGTGCAAATTTTTTATTGGAAAGTTTGAGCAAAGAAGGTTTTACCGAGGATTTTGCCGTGCTGACCATTTGTAACACTGGTTCTTTAGCTACATCAGGATATGGGACTGCATTAGGTGTGATCCGTTCATTATGGAAGGATTCTGAATCCAAATCACAAAGAAAATTCAAGAAGGCTAAGACTAGTGATACTGTGACTGGGCATAAGGCCACGATGACTCATGTTTATCCATTAGAAACTAGACCATACAATCAAGGTTCTCGTTTAACTGCTTATGAATTGGTCCAAGAGAACATTCCTTCCACTTTAATCACTGACAGTTCCATTGCATACAGGATCAAGACTAGTCCAATTCCAATTAAAGCTGCATTTGTTGGGGCTGACAGAATTGTTCGTAATGGAGATACAGCAAATAAGATCGGCACATACCAACTGGCCCTTATTTGTAAACAATTTGGTATTAAATTCTTCGTGGTGGCACCAAAGACCACTATTGATAATGTAACAAAGACTGGCGAACGTATTATTGTAGAAGAGCGTAAACCAAACGAATTTAAATTGGTCACTGGTACTTTAGTCGACTCTACCACAGAGCAACCAATATTAGATTCTAAGAATGAACCAATTCCAACAAAGGTCGGAGTAGCCCCCCCAGAAATTAACGTCTGGAACCCTGCATTCGATATCACTCCATATGACTTAATTGATGGGATTATCACTGAAGAAGGTGTATTTACCAAGAACCAAGCTGGACAATTCAATTTAGAATCGTTATTCTAAAGCTTATTGACTAAATATTAGTGTTTACAAATGTGCTGACTTAAAATACATATAGTATATAGAAAAATGAACGTAAGATTATGACTAAGTAGATTAACCCACTGTACCTAGCCACACTCTATCTGCATCATGCAGTATGTATGCCGCCCTCTCCCCACTTGAATACCGTTTCCGTAGAGGGCAAAGTGAACAGATTGAAGTTCACGATGGGAAAGAGGAAGATCGGAAGTGAGTCGTTACCTAAAACGGAAATTCCCAGATCTACAGCGGATCTTGTGTTGACACAACTTCCATATTGGGTATTATATCCCAATCAGGAAACTGGTGAAGCCATACCCAGCCCTTTTAGGGAAAAGGTAAACAGAAAATATGACGCGCTATTGTCTTTTTTGTAAGTACTGAAAATGTAGATCACTTTTTTTTTTCACAGTGAAAAAAAATTGAAGAGTTTTGTGTTAGACAAAGGATACAGGGATCACTCTATAACGTCTTATTGGGATTGTTATGGCATTTCGATCCATTCGGTAAATACGTAAATAAAAAACAGTTACTAGTTGGTATTGTCATCATTGTGGCTGCTTCCCAGGATTCTCTATTTTTTATTTTACTTTTTTTATTTGCATTTGTAAGTGAAACTAGTCCTGCTCTTTTACAATCCCCACTCTGTAAGAATCTCAATTTGAAGCAAATATTACCAGATTTGTTTTATTTTCAATTATACAGATCAGGAAAATCCAACTCTTTGTGAAAACTTCATTCAGTATCAGGATTTTTTTTCTTCCTCTGACCGATCCGTCGCTTTCCTCCTCCTTCTCTCTGCTGCCAAACTCAGTTTTAGATCCTTTGCAACCTCCTTCGTTGTATCTATAAAACTAATTCTATTTTAACAAGGACAACTAATATATTTCCCCAGTTCCAAAATAACCAGAGAAACCAGTGAAGAGTCTGCATTACTTTTTATTTTTTTTCTTTCCCATCTATCCTTTCTAATATTCCATCTTTTAGAGAGACAAGTTTCTGAAATTAGTTCCAATTTAATTTAGTCAACCTGATCCGATTTAATTTACCCTTATTGACCCTTTAATAACTTCGGTTCTAATTCCAGTTTGTTCTCATAGTTCATAATTTAGCATTTTAGCATTGACCTTCTAAAGTATTTTTTTCTTTCCTTTTGTGCAGCACTACATTTCACTTAAATTCCATATTAGCATTTTTTTGGTTGACCAATTCAAAATGACCTCAGCAGATCTTTTAACAAATGCTTCAGAAAATAAAAATTCAGAGAAGCATGGAAATATAAGTATAGAAAACACATCCACTAAACTTTCAAGAAACGTTCAAAGGTTGGCTTTACATAATGTCACCCATAAGACTTTGCAAAAAGAGAATACTCTGAACCAACCGGCAAATTTGCAGAATTTGAAAGCTTCTTTACTTAATAACAAGTACAATATTTCATCCACATCCCTTACAAGTAATAAAATATCTAATCGTGCCAATATTCCAGAAACTTCAAACCCCTTATCAAAAGATGTTAATACAAAATTTAAATCATATGGTGATCGTGATAATCTCTTAACGGAGACCGATAGGAGAAATGCGTATATAGTAGGTAAAGAAAACGTGGCTCCTTATGAAAGACCTGCCATCCTCTTAACAGATACAAGCAATACTAGTAACAATACACAGTCTACTTCCTCTAAGAAGGAACAACCTAATGGCCTAGACCCTAAGACCTTAGGGCATGCTTCAACAAGTACACAAACAATCGAAATCACTGATAATAAATTTGATGACAATAAGAAAAGACCCATATCAACTGTAGTGGAACAAGAAGAGCCCAAAAAATTCAAAATATGTGACGAAAACGGAGAAGAAGAATATTTCTGGGAAGATTTAGATGCAGAAGATACCAACGATCCCTTTATGGTCAGTGAATATGTTAATGATATATTCTCTTATCTGCATCATTTGGAGGTGGTGACCTTACCAAGAAAGGACGATCTTTTCAAGCATAGAAACATTAGACAAAATAGAGATATCTTAGTCAATTGGCTGGTGAAAATCCACAACAAATTTGGCCTTTTACCAGAAACTCTCTATTTGGCTATCAATATCATGGACCGTTTCCTCTGTAAAGAATTGGTTCAATTAGATAAGTTACAGTTAGTCGGTACCTCTTGCCTCTTCATTGCATCTAAATACGAAGAAGTTTATTCACCAAGTATCAAACATTTTGCTTCAGAGACAGATGGTGCATGTACTGAGGATGAAATTAAAGAAGGTGAGAAGTTTATTCTAAAGACTTTAGAATTTAATCTAAACTATCCAAATCCAATGAATTTCTTAAGAAGAATATCCAAGGCAGATGACTACGATATACAGTCCCGAACCCTAGCTAAGTTTCTTCTAGAAATTTCCTTGGTTGATTTCAGATTTATTGGTATCCTCCCATCTTTATGTGCAGCAGCAGCAATGTTTTTATCCCGCAAGATGCTCGGTAAGGGTAAATGGGATGGTAATCTAATACACTATTCTGGTGGTTATACCAAAACACAGCTAGCTCCAGTATGTCATATGATCATGGATTATTTAACTAGCCCGATTGTTCACGATGAATTCCATAGAAAGTACCAGTCAAGAAGATTCATGAAAGCATCAGTCATATCTGTACAATGGGCTCTAAAAGTGAGAAAAAATGGTTATGATATAATGACACTACATGAAGTCACTTAAAAAGTTCCTATTGTTTGTTGCTTCTATAATTTGATACCCCTCCTACTTCTTGTAATATTTTAGCCGCTTTCTTCATTTATAAAATATCATCCAAGATAAAATGATACCCCTGTATACTAGCTTCCTCTTTGTTTAACTGGCGAAAGTATTGAAGAAGATTGCAAGATAAAATTTCAACTTGATATAATGACCAAATTCAATTTAACTGCTGACAGAATATTTATGACTGAGACTTAAAGTGAACAAAAAACTCTGTACTGATTTTTAGAGTTCTTTTTTTTCTTAATTGCTTACTTTTATGCTACCTAACGTGGCTAACCCACATAATATTTTCATAAAAAGTAAATAATGAATAACTTTATTTTGGCTTCTTATATGCGTATAACGAAGAGTTTAATGTACGACTATATAAAGACAGAGATTAAATAAGTCCTAAAATATCTTCTCGCAGTTGAGTGAAAACCATTTACTACCAATATACAAATAAGTTTGGCTTAATGTTATTAAATTTTAGTTATGTAAAAAAATGCTATATAGATACTATGGACAGTTTTTTTTATATGCTGATATTACTCGATACTCCTGTCAATTTGAAAATAATTTTCTCTTCAATAATTATGAAGTTTAAAAATATAATGGTTTAGTGTTACAACGAAAATAGGTTTTCAAAATGATTATCGACTTGTATCTTACACCAGTTGTTTACAGAGCTCAATACATCCCCGTAATTTTCTACGTTTTCGTATTTGGTAGTTAAAGATTTAATTGCTGTCAATGGAGTATTTATATCCGATATTAATGCCATGCAGTATTCCTGAAATTGTATGTCTTCTAGGGCATTTATATTACCACTATAATGTTGTAATGTTGGGTCCCATAGATCATTGTTTCGATGTATTATCCTTCTAGCAATATACATAGCCATAGCAGCAACAACCGAACCTTTCACATTGATGAATTTGGAACTACAATATGCATATTCTAATAGATATTTAGCAATATTTCTTGTTCTTGTGTCATAATCATCTGCCTTCGATATTCTTCTTACAAAATTTAATGGATTGGGCCAACCAATATCAAAATTTAATGTTGTCAATATAAATAATTCTGCTTTCTTTATATTACTTTTGGAGGCTGCACCTGCTGTGATATATGCATATTCTGCCAATTTAGGTAAATGTATTTCTTCATATTTAGCAGCAATAAATAAAGAGGTGACAGCCACCAATTGTAATTTATCTGTCCCAACCTTAGAAGTAGTCGCCAGAAATCTATCCATTATATTAATTGCTAGTAATAGAGTCTCCGGGAAACATTGAAATTTGTCGTGTACTTCGACCAACCAGTCTATTAAAATGGCTCTAACAGAAGGTCTATAATAAGCTTCACGAGATTTAATAGTATAATTACGTTTGGGGCGAGTAATATCCTCCCTGGAATAAAGATGTGCAAAGATATCATTTGTATATTCAGCAACTAATAACACATCATCCTTCTCACCGGTATCCAAATCTACCCAATGAGGTTCCCTAATAGGGCTCGATGCGACTGTATTACTTTCATGGAAATCACTTATACTCTGATTCTCTTTATCTTCCAAGATACGTCTTTTCTTTACCTGTGCATATATCAAATCAGTACCTTCTCTATGTATTCTAGACCTTGTAGTATGTGTTTTTGAACTTCCTGTAGCAACATCTTTTGATTCTTGTATCGCGTCCTCTGCATATGGACCAATATCAGACAGGACAGTTCTCTTCTTTGGTGCTTGTTTCCCATTATCTGTCACTTTCAAATGAGAATTGGGCTTATTCAATTGGTTTCTCCTATTGGATATTCTGGCACTGCTAGAGTCTCTATTTGTGAGATTGGATGGACTCATCTGTAAGGTTATTGGTACTGAGTTCTCTGGGGCTTCTTATTATTTCCTTTTCTTTTATTGTACCTGATATATCAATATCTGAATACCATAAAATTTTCACTAATTGAGTCCTACTTTTTTTTGTATTCGATAGAAACCAGTATCAGTAGAGTCTAATACCAAATTTGAATAGCCTTGTGACTTGTATCTTCACATCTTGAAAGAACTTTAGTTTGAAAAGTACCAGTTTTTGGCGCTTGTATATTCCATCTCAAATTTCAAGATCGCGTCACAAATTTCTTGGAAAAAAAAAATGCGGACGCCATTTTTTGTTGACGCGTTTGTTTACATTTCGCGATATTCCATTGTTGTATCGTAGTAGCGATAATGACATCAAGTAGTTATTTGGTATGTTCTTGTGACAAATTGATAATATATCGTGTTATATATCAGTAATATTTACAGATGAGTATAAGGTGAAGGAAAACAAAAAAAGAGCAGCCTATTTAGAAGTTGTTGTTTTTGCTAGCACTTGGTAAAGCTTCCTTAGGAGCTTGTGGCTTTATACTCTTCGTAGCATCTTCCTGTTGCTTGTCCAAGTCGTCCAGACTCAATTGATCCTTGATCCTGACCTTTGAATTTTCTTCTTGTTCTTCTTCTTCCTTCATAATCTCTTCTTGTTCCTTTAATTGCTCCAATCTTTGCTTTGGAGATGCTTCATTCTCTTTTACGACATTAACTTTAACTTCATGGTATAACTCATCGGGCAAAGCAGTTAACACGTCACAAAGAGAGTCATATAGCGATCTTTTTGATGACGCAGCACCGTAGTTATATGAAGTGGCCATAATCAATAAAGTAGATGGAATCTTATCCTTTAATCTCATATTTAACCAAACACGTAAATTTTCCCTCAATACAGAGTCATTAACATCTTTAATTCTAATACCTCTTGAAGCACAAGCACTATGTAATTCTGCAGAGTTTAATTGTTCAGCATCTTCATAGTAAATGGAAAAATCATCCTTTTTCAATTCTAACATCTTATATCTGATACGATAACGTAGGATCACATCTGTGCCAAAAGGTTGGATATTCATATATTTAGCTAAAGCAGCTAAATATGGTCTAGTCATATTATCCAAGACGGTATCATCAGTATACAATCTAGCCACTTGAATCAATTGTTTACGGGATTCAGGTTCACCATTCTCCCTAACATGTTTATAAAAATCATTAAAGATTTGTTTTTGTTCTTCAGTGATATTACTTGGTTTAAAATGAGATTTATTCTCTTTAATAACATCAGCCACTAATTCTCTTGTCTTTCTTAAACTATCTAATTTAGATTGTCTGTCCTTCTTGGATTCATATGTGGATGGTAGCAAATTGGGGAACAATTTCAATGCTACAGGTAATAATAATTCAGCAAATGGGATCAACACAAATGCTGCAAAGGGGACTAACCTTACCACATCCCTAGTGGTCCGCTTCACTTGAATCATTTCTCTACGAGTCAAAGAATGACCTGCCAGCATCTTGGTAACCAATTTATATGACATTTTCATTTCAAATCCCAATAGTTTAGTCCCATCCCAATAATGCACAGCTTCTTTCTTAATCCTTGTCCATAATGGAGGTTTCACCACTGGGTTGCCAATTTTTTCTGTTTGTACACCCGTGGGCTCCTTCTTGGTAACTTTTGTAGAGTTGAAACGGACCCCTGACACCAAAGCGGTATTCGGTATACCCACAAATAGAGTTGCAGTAGCAAGTGTATGATGAGATGTATTAAACACGATCCTTTTTGCTACTGTGGCTGCAGATAACATGTTTCTTTGATTGTCTTCTTCTTATCTATTATTTCTTTTTTCTTTCAGTTTTCTTCTGCTTCGATACCAACACTAAATTCGTTCTACACAGATCATGTATCCTCTCTACTAAAAAACCGAACTCTTGCAGTTTTTATGACCCAGTATCCAATACAAGGCTCCAAGTTACACCCTTCTACCTTATAAGAACAATTGGATCGCACTGACTAAATTGATGATAATCATCTCAATCCCACAGAATTTCTTTCCAGAAACTCATCTTGAAAAATTTAGAGAACTGACAAAAAAAAAACTGAATGACATTCGGCTAAATTTCCCGAAAGGGTAACTTGGGCCGAGGCCACACAAAATCAAATTATTACAAAGATCAAATGAAGCCAAATATGACGAAAAGGAAGACGAAGCTGGTGAATAAAGGAATTTAAAATACATTAGTTAGTTTATTTTTTACATATATATATGTATATATATAACATAACATTTAATAAAACATGATTTAACCTGGTATTGGGAAAAAAAGTATACATACAAATATTGGGATGATCTATTTTGGTTTTATCTTTGGCCAGAAGCCATATGCTTGTTTCTGTTAGCTCTTAACAGTGTCTTGAAACCATTGCACAACTGAACAACACTTGGGTAGTTGTAATTGACCAAATAGAACCCTGTGTTAGTTAATTTCACGTTCCACGTATACAAAGGTTTCGATGCATTGATCTTGAAGTTAATATAAAACCAACCTGGATGTTCATAATTTAGACTGAAATAATACACCGATTTGTTTGGATTGACTTTAGAATAATCTTCAATGAATTTCCTGACATCTTTGGCATTACCACTCTTGAATTTTTCATTCGTTATCATTTCATTTAGTAATCTTACTTTATGTTGTAAATACTCCACAATCAGTTGATCCAAATCATGATATCTTTGATTTTCTACAACCAGTACTCTACCTAGGGCTAACGGATTTTCTTTCTCTAGTTCTTTAATGTCGATGTGCTCGAATAAATCCTTATCTAGCTTCCATGTAATGGTTAAATGGTCATCCCCACGACTAGATTGTCTAATCACAAAATCACCACGTTCTTTACTTCTTAAATAATCTTCAGCTTGTCTATGATTGAATGGGAAATAATATGGATGATTGATAACACGATGAGTTCTCTTTTCACGTGCCTTTTCATTTGTAATTCTCCTTTCTTCTTCAGTGTCCTTCATCTCTTGTTTCAAATCCCATATAGATGGATCTTTACTATAATTGATAGGAACATATTCGTGTTTGATATCATGGTCTAATAAAGAAATTTCTGCAGCAATATTTGGATAATCAATATAAACCACTTTAGCAGGATAAGTCTTACCAATTTCATAAATTTCATTTGGTGGCTTTCTATATTGTGCACCGGCGTGGCGTTGGGCATTTACAGTACAATCAACACCAGAATTAGTCGCACATTTAATATCATTATGCCAAAATCTTTCAATTCTCACCGGCACAATACAACCCTTAAAGAATGTCTTTTCAGTTTCACCAGTTAATGCATGGAAAATTTCATCTCCTTGTAATGGATGAAAATCATTTCTTAATTCTTCAAAACCATCTAATAATTCAAGAACAATGGTGCTCAAATTATTTAACTTTCTTTGACCCGTCTTCTCCTCTAATTGTTCTGCATATTGTTCTAAGTTTAATGATTCTAATTTAGTTCTACGATCTGGATCATCCCTTAAATATTCAATGAAATCACTCATAGTACCTTGATCTTCCTTCTCAGCAATAACATCTGGATCATATTCAAGAGCATCTGCCGCCACTTTAGTAGCTAGATGATAATCTTCAGGATGAATTCTGGTACTATCTAATTGATCATGTTCTAAGTCTTCATACCTTTGTCTCTTTTCATTCCATGATATGTAAAGGAAACCAGCAGAATTCATGAAAATGGTTTTATGTAAGATATTATGAGTAATCAATTGTTGACGGGCTAATAATGGTTCATTCAATCTATGCAAGGATTGAATGAAATCTAATGCTTTACGTCTACCAAACCCAGCAATGTATCTCAAGCATTTACTGTAATAATCATTATTAGTAGCCTTATTAATTTCAACACCTACTAAATTGACAATATCAACAAAAGCAGTTTCTATGACCTGCTTGAAAAGCTCTTGTGGTAATAATGATTGTAACGGATGTATACTTAAGGAGAATAATTCTTCATCTGTCAAGTTTGCATATTCTAATAATGGGGAATGCATATAACGAGCCAAACCGATACAGTATTTCACTAGAGGAGGTTTATTAGGGAATTCATCATGTGCTCTCTTAGAATTTTGATAACGAAGGGCAACTTCATCTTCCACGAATATAACTGGGATGGGGTGCCCTCTATTATCAACGATTTGTTTCCTATGTATGACTTCTTGAATTCTCTTGTAGAATTTTTCAGACTGAGGATTTGGACCATTGATACCAATAGCATTAGGTTGACAGTTTTGAATAATTTGGTCTAGAACCTCATCAAATGCTTGAGGATTCATTCTATCAAATGGATTTTCAACCAACTTAAAATCTTTAACAAAATCGGTCTTACGGTTAACGAAAACAGCAATAATGGCATCGGAACCAAATCTACCTTGACCACAGGTCAATGTCAATACTCTAGGAATCTTGGGCTCTTTCAAATTTGGAATAAATGGTGCTTGGTCAAGTTTTGTCATAAATTTATGACGAACAATTTTTGCTACCTTCTTTTGACAAGATTTTGTCAATTCATCTTTAATTTCACGAGAAATATCAGCAAAAATATGAGTCAAAGCCTCTCTGAAGGCGTCCTTTCTGAAATTATTCCATTCAGTAGCTAATTCAGAAGTGTTGGTAGTCTCTAATGCAATTTGGAACAAATGCTCAATATATTGATCTTGTGAAGACATATGCAATTTAATATTCAACAAATTCAAAGATTCGGCATCTAACATACGCAAAAAGACATCTGGATCTCTGGAAAAATGAAGTGGAGTTCTATTAATGGCGTACTTGATATCTTCATATAAGGAACCTCTTTGAATTTCATTTTTACCCTTCTTGGTTAATACTACATCTACCAGATAATACTTATAGAAATCAGCCCTTACCTTTTCTCTTATCTTAATATTCTTAGATAATTCTAAGGAATAATATTTCTTGACAGTTTCAATGGCCAAAATTTTATTCATAGAGAATACTTGTAGTTCTTTAGAGTGTTCGTCAATAATATTACTTATCACCTCAGTAGGTTTTAGGGAAGAATGATCTGTTGCAGTATGGATTTGTAGTTGAGCGCTGATATTTTCACCGACATTTCCAGCGGTAATACCAATTTTATTAATAGCTTCATATAATGGACTAGCTTTAAATTTTTCATAACTAGAATTCTTCAAGTGTTTTTTACCATTTTGTTCTACATGATTTGTCAACGAGGCGTTGATTTCTTGGGCATATTTAAATTCGAGATAATTGTGAATATCTTGTAAAGCATTTAATTCAGTAACAGATGCAGTATTTTGGTTCCTGAAGTAATCATCGATGTCAGAATCATTTATACTTAAATCGTCATAAAATTTCTTCACATAATTTTTTTTGTTAATGATACTGTGGAATTCGATATCTAACTTAACAATTTCCCACAAATCATCTTCTGACAAAGCAAATCCACCAGCAGTTCTGGAGATGATATAATTACGACGGTAGGCATAAATGAAGGGAACTTCCAAGTTGTCCTGGCTAATAAACTTAATAGAATTTTCTATAGCTTCTTTAAATTCAGTTAAATCGTAAGAAGGTTCGAAATTTTTATCGACAGCAATTTTATCACTAATCCAATTCTTCTCTAATAATTGGTCATCAGCAGAGAGAGTACCATAATTCGTGATACCAGCTCTAAGTTCCTGATATCTTTCGGGAACGTCAGTCTTCCTGATTAACATATCCTCTTCAGTCAACAAATTTTCCTTTAAATCTTCTAAATCGAAGATATCTTGAAGTTGAGATTTTTTGGGAGCTTTTGGAGCTCCTGTTTCTTCATCAAATTCTTTCTCTTCATCTTCTACCGTGCCCTCAAAAACCCCTTGTTCCATTTCTTCATTTTCAATCTCTAATGCCCAATCGTAATCATGACCATCACCAAAGACATCATACATCTCATCAATCTTTTCTGACGATAACCCCGATATCTTTGCTGGTTGCTTCAATCTTTGTTGCTGTTGTGCCTTTCTTTCTGCTCTTCTTTGTTGTCTAGTTTCTTCATCTTCATCAGAGAATTCATCTTCTTCAATAAAATCGTCAAGTTCATCTAAAATACCACCTTTACGAGATCTAGCATGTGTATCTTCATCATAACCTTCATTATCATAACTATCCCTTCTGCCTCTGGAAATATCATTCTCATCTTCATCAATATCGTCAGCAAAGATAGAATCTAACTGTGATGTACCAGTGGTTGTGTTTCTATTCCCAGCACGATCACCATTCTCTTCATCATCATCTTTCCCACCGACTCTTTTCAGTCTTTTCAATCTACCTGATGTACCTCTGGAATCTGTAGAACGTTTCACTCCAGCATTTTCCATTAATAAATCCAAATCATCTTCAGATAATGCAGCTTCTTCGTCTTCTCTTTCTCTACTTCTCTTCTTATGTTTCCTTCTTCTTTTATTACTCACAGGCGTGGCACCTTCTTCATCTTCATCATCTTCATCATCAACAATAAACCCTTCTTTAACTTTACGGGCTTCATCTTCATCATCGTCTAAATTATCATCTTCTTCTGAAGAGTCAAAGACATCCTCCCCTTCTTCTTCATCACTGGGGACATCATCGTCATTCCCGTGATCGATAATTTCTTGCTCTTCATCTCTTTTCACTGAATGTTCTTCGTCCATGTTTCACTTATTTAGGTCCTCTTTTTTTGTTATATCTTTAATACCAAATCTTGAAGGAAAAAAAGTAAATATAGTTTATAATAGAAGAAAAGTGGGACTGGTGTGTGTTTGCGTGGTTGGGTGTTAGTGTTTAATATAGAAAACAGAGGACTAACGGTTATATATGCTGGTTTTTGAAGAAGTTTAATTCAATATAATGCCTATAAATTTGTTTCTTCCAATCTTCAATGTTTAATTTTCTTCAAATTTTGAAAAAAAAAAAAAACCGAAGTAGAAAGGAGGGTAAATTAGAGAAGTGACATAAAAACAGAATCTCTAACAGTCAAACAGATACGTTCAATATAACGTAGTAGTGATATTAATATTGATATGTGGAGACAAATGATATTAGAATATGTAAAATTATGTATTTTTTTTTCTTTGGTTTTGTTTGGCGGTAATAATATTATGAGTAAGCGAGTATTTACAGTATGTCACAAATCCAAAAGGAGGAATGTAAGAAAGAGAAAGAAAGAATATATAATGCCTTTTCACCTAAACTTCTCCGGTGGCATCAAATTTGCATCCATATCATTGCCTTGTTCTTGTAATTTAGTTGCCTCCGAGATATTACGTTCCACATTTCTTTCTTCATCTGTACCGTTGTCATCACAACAACATTTAGCATCTGCATCCTCTTCATCAGTAACGGTGACTTTCTCCGTATTAGGGGTCGTTGCGGTCGTTGTTGGTTGAGGTCTATGTCTACCACATTTACAATTTTTACCACCACCACATTTATTAATTCTTTCTAATTCTCTTTGTACTTCCCATCTACGTAACATAGCCATCTTACAACGATTAAAAAACACTTCAGATAATGATAATCCTGTAATGACAGCAAAGACATAAGTTAATACAAATGACATGGCAGCAAGCATTAACATATAAATAATCATGGTAGACACAAAAATGATAATGATTCTAATCAAATCATGAAACAAGTCTATAATATTTGGAGCAAATATATCAAACATTAAATTTGGCATCTTTGGTAATGGAGTATTCAATTGGTAACCGTTATTATCCTGATACACTTCTGTGGCATCTGAATCGTATGCGGAAGATTTAATCGATTCTGCATCTAAATCATTACCTTCCCTTATGGACATGGCATGCTGAACTTTCCTGGTCTTATTCCATTTTTTAAACCAATGAATCTCTAAAGTCCAATTAATAAATAGCAATAGTTTATAAACAAATGCAGCAACAAGAATCAATACAAATATACCAAAGGCTTCTTTCTTGGAAGTCGCATACAATTTTTCAAATAATACTGGATAATTTGCATAGTGTCTAGTTAAATAATAATTCATATGCATTTGAGAACTCATTCCATCCATGGCGGAGTCATTATTAGTATTACTATTTGTAGACGCAGTCGTATGCATTGCCATGTTCATAGCGGTAGAAGAAGCCATAGGTTTTGAGCTACCCATGCTCATGCTCATACTCATACCCATGTCCATACTCATAGTATCTTGTATAGATGGTTGCTAATTTGGCAGTTTGATCTTCAGCTAAAGGGGTTGGAAATAGAAAAAAGATATGATACTTAAATGTATAAGCAGATATTTCCAAATGAAAAAAGGCTCTTATTCAACCAAATATCTATCTGTATATAATATTATATTAAACTTTCTTGGAAGATTGATTGCCCTTGTGTCTTCTCCCTTGCCTGGGTCTAACCCTTCCCAGTGTGTCTCTTTATATAGCGCCCAAGCATTTGCTTCTCATCTCCGAGATTTTTATCGTTTTTCAAAATTGTCAAATTT
>JAJLXW010000503.1:95227-138424 GCA_030571515.1 Monosporozyma aquatica
GCTCGAGCAATTATAATTTGACAAAGGCACCTTTTAGAGGCAAATCCTGGGCGGCTACTTTTTTTTTCATTTCGTGGACCATAGTGGAGTTAAAACTAAGTAAATGGCCCCAAAAAGGAGTTAGAAACAACCTGAGCGATGGGGATCCATACTGGTATTGAGTACAGATGCATATGGTTGTTCCTGACGGTAGACATTGGGTGAATCTAGCTTGCGTAAGGGCAACGCAATGGGTGGCTTGGTAAACATTAATGTTGATGACGTTCCCGGGGTCTCAATTGCACCCTCTTTGTCTCTGTTGATCTTGAACGATTGGGATAATGATTGTCCCAATTCTCGGGCAATGACATTGCAAAGTTTCCACGTTTCGCCCCGGGAAAAGAAATGCTTTAACAGGAGTTTCAATAATGAAGTTGGGGACCCGTGTGATTTATCCACTATGGCTTTCAACTCATCTGGTTTTATGGCGAACCCCTTCAACTTTAAAAAGGCTTCAATTTGTAAATACACTTCTTTATTTAACACCTCAGTTTGGTCTAGGGGACTTTTAAGCAATATTGAAACTTTACTTCTACGTAAAGAGCGAACACTAAGATATTCTCGGAAAAATTTCATATATTCTCTCCAGGTTAATTCATGGATCAATTCAAAATCAATCAATTCATGGCCTCTTTTAAAGGAATAATCTCTACGATTAATCTGATTCAAAAATCGACGATAAGTTTTCATTTCATGTCCATTTAAGATATCAGAATTGCCATGACTAATATTAGCAGGAATTCGTTCCATTAAATTTGCAGGACCACCTAGGGATTCCTCTCTATCATCACTCCCCTCTTGTTCAAGTAATCTAATAAAGGGATCTAAATACTCCTTCTTAAATTTGGATCTATTTGTCTGACTCAAGATCACATTCTCTAAATACCAAAAATATTCATTAATACGTTCTTCTAATGCTTCAGGGTCACTAGAGGACATCACAGTGACATGAACTCCAACAGTATCCATCAAGATCCTCATCCCACCCAGAACCACATACCCAATTTGTTTCTTGTATCTAAGATCCGGCACTAAAGTCAATGAAATAATATACTCAGTCAACGCAGTCAATGTGTATATGTAAGAATCCGTTCGTGAACCAGTTTGAATGAAATACACTATACTGTTATTACTATCACTTTCATGACTTGGATACTCTAAATAGTCATTAGTACCACGGGCTAATCTTATTGTCGATACAGGCATCACCTCCAGTGGAGTACCACAGCGACTAGCATTCAAATGATGTGTTAATATATTATGTAAAAGAAAATTTATCTCATCTGCCATATGATAATCATCACTTTGTACCAATAAAGTTAAATGGGTCATCTTTTGATATGATCCTAAAAACACATGTAAGAAAAATTTAAATTTAATCATGTCACTTTCTTCTAATACATCCAATCTATCTTCTAAAGTCCACATATTTCTTTCCATTAGGATTAAAAGCCCCATAGAAGCTAATTTCACCGACACTTCAGAGGATGCATCCATGTATTTATTTCTTACTGCGACTCTTGCCTTTCTTAATATATCTTTACTTGGTATATTAACATTGTTTGTGTTATTAAACAAATTAATAGTATCCAGAATTTCATTAATAATTGTGAAAACACCATCATTAAAACCGGAAACCTTGAACCCGATTCTAACTTGCCCCTCCACAGAAGTAACTATTTCATACGTGTAGCCTAATTTTAAGGCGGGATACAATTTAAATGATAATAATAATTCTAAAGTTTCCACAAATATTTCCAAATGGATAGTGTTTTCCACACTGGGATTCAAATTCAATGAAGAAATTTCAAAACTAATTATACTTTTCCCAATAAGATCTTTTTGGTTGTCATTTTGGTTATTCGAAGTGATAGCATCTCCATTGCCCATTTGACAAACCCACATTTCATAAAACATAGATTTATTTACTAAGCTGGGCTTAACATTATTATTCATATTGGTCTTTAATAATGGTTGCAATATTGCAAACCGTGATCTTAATGAACATTCCATGAATAACTGTTGTAAGCTGGAAATATTGGAAATATAACTGGGGATGAATTTATTTGGTTTAGGCAGAAAATATATGCAATTTTTGTTCAAATTCTTAGGTATATGGTTCTTTAATATGTTACAGAATGAAAGTTTTTGCTCCACATACTCAAAATCATAATAAAAGTCAACTTTATAGATACATTGATTTTGGGAAGAAAATATAAATGGAAAGTTTGATGTATGTGATCCTAAAACTATTAGTTTCAAATTAGATAAATTTATGAATTGCTTAAGAAAGTTTTGGAATAAGATGGCTTGACCATTCCACCAATCTGTTATGCCTAATACATTTTCGAAATCTTCTGTGTTCAGTTCAACCAAGTTGGGTGACATTTTGAATAAAAATTCAATATTTATATCAGAGAGATTATTCTGTAAATATTCAGTCAATGACGAACAAAGGTCTAAAGAGGACTTCTCTACTCCTTTGTAAAGATAATTAATGTACTCAATTATATTATGTTCGTAAAGGAATGTGGTAAGATCTTTAGTATACTTCTCATTAAAAGATGTTTTTATGAATTCAAATAGCTCATAAAAAATTGTCTCCAAAGCTGTCACACCAGTGGATGTCAATGATAACTCAATTGTGAGCCCAATATCCTCTGAAGTAAATGAGGATTTGTAAGCAATGCATTCGTTTATCCATCCATTATTTTTAAAATTATAGGAAATAGACCCTTCCGATTCATCTCCAAACAATTCACACCAAACGTCACTAAACACATTCACTGTTTTATTTGATAATTTAGTAGCCTTAAAAGATATAGGAAACAGAAATCTAACTATGGGTTGTTTCGTAGAATTAATAAAAATGGTATTTGGACCATCTTTATTAAAACAAGCCATTCCACTGTATTTTTTCCTCCAAGCATTCGATAGTATATTGAGTTTATTAATATCCGGATATGTTTCATTTGAGTGTGTTTTGATAACCCCCAAGTAGGATTTCTGTATTGAATTGAGGGTGGAAGGAGAACGAATAAGAGGATTCGGCGTAATATTTCCAAAATTTACCAATGCTAACTTTGTCAATATATTAACAGACTGGGAACCCTTGAGAACCAATGTCATATTTTTCGCATAGAAGTTGGTATTAAAATATTTCATCAATACTGATTTGACATTAGAGTTTCCAATCTTATTTAGAGAATGAATATTACCAGTGGAAAACTGATGAAAAGGGTGAATTTCATTACTAAGTAATCTAACTGCCTGGTACAATATTTTGTCTGTATTAGAAACATTTCCATCATGTTCACTTTGAATAGAATACATTTCTTTATTTAATGCTACTGTGGAAAATAATGGGTCTTTGAAAAATGATGAAAAGATATCTAATACTGAATCAAATTCCATTTCACCACCCTTATGCATATTTGGAATTTCAAAATAAAATGTAGTTTGTTCGCCACTTGTGTAAGCGTTGTTTTCTCCATTATTCTTTGCTAAGATTGTGTGATATAAATTTGGATCCGGATAAGCTTTCGAGCCGGCGGCAAAAAGCATATGTTCACAAAGATGCGCTACCCCTGGCATTCCCTTAGGATCATTGTGACTTCCAGTAGCTACTGAAAGAGAGCAAGTACTAGATGTGTCTGTGGGATCTGAAATTAACAAGGTTAAAAGACCATTGGGCAGCCTACACAATTTATGACTTCTGTAACTGTAGGCAAAGGGCAGTTGGAACTGTATTTCATAGTTCTCTATCTTTGACCAATTTGACATGGTGTAGTGGTTTGTTTGCTTTCTGAGTGTTTTCGGGTTTAAAATGGGTTATGTTCATCATTTTTTACTTAGATCTTCAAGTGACGTCTTTTCTCAGCTTATTAGTTCTAAAATCATGTAAATTACCTAAATAGGAAATTTTCAAGATCTTGAAACCACAGATCAGAATCTTTCCTCCGGAACATTAAATATGTAATACAGAAATGTAGAGAACATAAGGACGTATGGTACGACACAAGTGTTGATACAAACTACTTCTAATGATCTATACTTTCTTCCATTCACTTTGAGTTTTCAATATGTAGATCCTAAATAATTATATCTCATTAGGCAAACCATGCTAGCATGAATCCTTGCCTAAAAGGTGGATAACCCCAATAACACAATTTAGAAGTCAGGTCACAGGGATAAGATTGTTCTTTTATCATAACATTGTAGCTTGCAAATATTGAACGTGCTATGTCTGCGAGGATGGATGCTACCTAGGTCAAATTTGTAACTTTCGGATGAGATTGTCTAGCTAGTCTTAAAAGATCCGTACATAAGTAATTAGCTTTAGTTACTTTAGCTGTATTGTGAGCATCATTGTAGATCGCTCCTAAGGTGTGATAGAGTAAGACATTAAACAGAAAACGGTTCATTCTCATACACAATGCTGGTAACAACTGGATCATCAAAGAAAAAGAAGGCTCTTTGTCATTGTCCACATTTTAAAACTACTTTAACTGCAATGCTCCCAAAGACACCAGCTAGTACCTTTCATTTGGTAGCTGCCGCAAAATTAATAATGATACACAACAGTCATACGTCATCCTAACAATTAGAAGTGTCTGAAACTATCCACAAAGCCACCTCAGCCGTATCAAAAGTCTCTGAATTTAATAGTGTTATTGAATATTAACATTGGAAGAATGTGGTAGAACGTATTGCTAGAGTTTACAAGTTAACTGATGACGATATTGTTGACCTTATCATCATTAGAACCTCTAGTGACATCTTGCAAAAGCTTGGTACTAAGAAAATCACTACGGTCAAAGAATTATGGGACCCTATGGATGAAGCCCACTGTGGCACAGTACATCATCTATTTCGAGGAATATATCAACCATCTAGGCGACTCTTCTACTGTTCATGTCACCATTTAACCCAGTCATCGCACACTGTATCATAACTCAAGATCCAAAAACTTTCGAGGAAGCAAAGAAATGCGCCACCATAGGTAGTTTCATCATGAAACATGAAACTTTCATGTCGCCACACAAAATATTCCGTCAAGGATTATCCGGAGTCATTTCTATATTCTATAAGACTGATACTAACCCTAGCACCAATAAGAGCACTCCCCCCCAACACTAACATAGGGAACTATCAAGTTTTACCTTCATCCCAAATTGCATGTCATTAGTGCAAAAGATCTGGAAACACTATACCAAAAATTGCCACATCAAACAAGAGAACTATTGGATTTATTAGGG
Source organism: Monosporozyma aquatica (assembly GCA_030571515.1). Classification (NCBI taxonomy): domain Eukaryota; kingdom Fungi; phylum Ascomycota; class Saccharomycetes; order Saccharomycetales; family Saccharomycetaceae; genus Monosporozyma; species Monosporozyma aquatica. The sequence continues at coordinate 100,525 of JAJLXW010000503.1, forward strand.
ACATAAAGAGTCATCCCTGTGGTTCTTGATGATAAACAAAGAGTTCCGTAATTTACAATGTTGTAATGTCGATCTTTGGTTTGGCATAGTTCCTGTGAAGTCCGTCGATGGTTTGTCTGTAGGGTTAATCTATCATTGCGGATAATGTTTTTTAAATGACTTGCTAGGAACTTGTTGAACTAATAATATGGTAACAATCTGCCATGCTTTAAACAAACCAAAATAAAGCTTCTTGGGATAATCTGTCCAAACTGATTATCTGTTGGATTTTCTCCTTGGTTGGTATTGCTCTCTACTTCTTCTCGTTGATCCAGGTGGCCGAAGAGGTTCCTCTTGATAAATGTAAAATCATTTTCCATAATTACCATTACAAATGGTCTAATAATTGTCAAAAAGTTAAGCAAATATTCGGTAATAACCTTACGTAACACCTTAATGTTTTTCACATGTTTCTTACTCTTACAATAGAAACTTACAGATTCTAGCCTGCTGTTTTAAAGGTCCTGAAAAAGATTTTTAGCAATAGTATCATAAGTAAGGATTTGCAACTCGCCAAGTTCCTAAGGCTCACCTGTAGCAATATATACCATACCAGCGACAGAACCCAACATTTTCGTATAATTCAAAGAAATATGTGAGGTCAACGTCTTTAACGAGACTTACATTTGGAGTAGTGGTTACTTTATCACTCTGATCGACAATTTGCCATAATGAGACGAAGCGGTTGTCACGGTCTTTAGTAATGTGTCCATAGGAGTTACCAAATCTGTAATATGTAATATCGACATCAACTAAAGGGACTACGGTCTCGCTAAAAGTATTGTAGGCGTGGTTAGCAACCAATAGTTCTCTATGAAACGTTTGCAAATAGCCACAATTAATCGTTCTACCGTTGATAGAGATACCATCTGGATGGACTAATCGGGTAGAATTCTTGGAGTCAATGCAATCATTTTCTTCACAAACTTCACAGTAAAATCAACATAGCCATGACCATACTTCTAAATTATAAATGTCCTCATCATCATATTGCCGCTTAGCTTTTATTTCCCCGTATCTGGCAGGATACGAGATAACAGCCCTAAAACTATCTAGATATTCCCTATAAGTACCAATTTTTAAAGCAAAAGGAGTGTTTTCTTCGAAATCTTCCCAATCGAACCCTCTAAACCTTAGGGATGATTGGATGAACCAAAGTATAACATGAATACCCGTGTAATATAACAGAGTAACCGGACAAACATCGCTGTCGTACATTGCGCCACATTAAATTATGCTCAAGGATGATCGTAACCATACGTAATTATACCAAAACGTTCAAGAATTGTCAAAATTTGAAACATATTAGATTTATTGCCGCCGGAGCATTTACCATGACCATAGCACCCTCAGTCTTCAAATAGCATCAATTTCATGATGGGTATGAAAAAGGTGAAGTCATTGGATTGTACATTATTAATAGCAGAAAGGACCGAACAACGATCATTATTATCAGATCTATGGTCCAGAGGCATCCAAAAGAGTGGTCAAATTTTATCTCCATAGCTCACTTTGCTTATAACAGCTCATTTGATAACTCTTTTGAAATGAGTCCCTTCTTTGCCAACCAGGGTTACCAATCTAAAGTACCAGGTTTCCACAAAAGTAGCTCACCCTACTCCAATGCCCCAGTATATTTGACCAACACTAACAATGCCCCATCCAATCTATCTGGGCTGTAATTCAGCACAGCATAGAAGAGATATGAGCGTTGGCTAGTAGAGACGTTAGTCGGGATTGTAATAAGTTGATCGAGAAACGTTTTGATGGGTTCACCTTATATGGAACTTCAAGATTTTTATTCCGAAAAATTAGTTGCTATGAAAAAAAAACTGGGAGGTAAAAATTAAGTTCACTGTGTATAACTGAAACGCTCTACAAAGGAACACATGCAACAGAAAAATTATCTGTATATGTACAAAAGTAATAATATAAACCGCTCAGTCTTGTTACTAATAGGAAAATTAACTAATCAGCAGAGCTATCTCTTACACTTGATCATAACCTATAAGGGGGATAGTACAATAGTGTTTACAGATATCCCATTTTGGCTAATGATCGAACCTTTTATGAATTCATCTTTCCTTATTCTTTAAAATGTCTCAGGGGGGAAGTCAAATACAGAAAAATAAATAAAAAGTGAGATTGCTGACTAAGAGACCGTGCGTTCTGGGATAATATTATTTAACGTGAACAATATGGTGGGAAAATTGTATTATTGTCCCTTGGTTGATATATATAAGAATATGATATATTGTCGTACGCCATGCCAACTTAGTCACTCTTTACAAGTTCACCCCAAAGGACATAGTAAGCATAGATATATATTATAATAGCCCTATCGAGATGCCATTTGTGAAAGATTTCAATCCAATTAGTTTAGGTGACACAAATTTATTTAGACCGATTAAAGTTGGTACCATGGAATTAAATCATCGTGCTGTGATGCCTCCCATGGCACGAATGAGAGCTTCATATCCTGACTATATTTTAAATAAAGATTGGTCAGTAGAATATTTCGACTAACGTTCCAAATATCCGGGAAGTTTGCTTATTACATGCGCCGTCACTGTTTCTGCACAAGCGGGTGGATATAAACATAGCCCTGGAATTGGACTCAAGACCAAATTAATCAATGGTCAAAAGTTTATAAGAAAATTCATGAAAATAAATCGTTTGTATTTACTCAATTGATTGCTGTTGGTAGACAAGCGTTTCCTGAATTATTGAAGAAGGAAGGTTTAAGGTTTGATGGTCCATCTAGTGGACTATATATGAATGAAGAAAAGAGAAAAAGTGCTCTGATGGTGAATAACCCTCAACATGGTATTACCAAAGAAGAAATTAAACAATATGTAGAAGATTTTGTTCAAGCTGCGAAAAATGCAATTAATGCGGGTTCAGATGGTATTGAAATCCATGCAGCTAATGGATATTTGTTAAATCAATTTTTGGATCCCATGGCAAATCAACGAACTGATGAATATGGTGGATCAATTGAAAATAGATCAAGGTTTGTTCTAGAAGTAGTAGATGGTATTATTGATGCTATTGGTGCTGAAAGAGTCGGGATTAGATTCTCTCCATATGGTAAATTCGGCACAATGTCCGGTATATCTGAAACAACTTTAATTGCCCAATACTGCCATATTATTGGTGAATTAGAGCAAAGAGCCCACCGCGGACAAAGACTGGCATATATACACCTTGTAGAGCCAGATGAACAAGATTTAAAAGTGGATGGTGGAATAATCAAAAATTGTACCAATGATTTTATTTACTCTATTTGGAGAGGAATTGTTATTAGGACTGGCAATTTATCATTAAAACCAGCCGCAGTTAAACAATTGGTTGCGAGTAACGATAAAACCTTAATCGGGTATGCTAGATATTGGCTAGCAAATCCGGACATGGTGGAAAAAGTCAAGGAAGGACTACCACTAAACGAATACGATAGCTCTACTTTTTACACTCTAACCAAGGAGGGCTATTTGGATTATCCCACATACAACGAGGCTTTGCAGCTTGGCTGGGACAAGTCATAGGGGTCCCTAACCACGACTATATACATTTAGTATTCTTCTACAAACTTTACCTTTATAGTGTATTGAGATCAAAACCTCCATTTCTTTTAAGCGCCAACGCGGGCTTCCGTGGAAAAATAATGTCCAAAAGGGGTAACCTCGGCCGAGTTCTTGCCTTATCTGCGGCCACCCGTGGAAGGCCAGGGCCAAATTACCTGTTTTGGACGTTATCTCCACGGGAAAGTCCTGATATTTTCGGCCGAACTTTTCACTAAGGACTTTTTTTCTTTTCCATACAGTGAATTTTTCAGTTACTATCTTTAAAGGTAGGCATTGATGGAAGATCAAAGTATTGAAGATGGCTTGGTATTTATGATATAAAAGGGCCGTGTGAATCAATTAACTAGAACTGTTGCTATCTACATTTTTATAACACTTTAGATAAAAGAAAGAAGTGTAACAGTATCACCCCAATTTACTTTTCCCAATTCGACTAAAAGATGTCCAAGGTTTCCCAAATTATCAGTGATTTACAGAAGATTCAAACCGGTTATGGTTTGATGAGTTTAACATGGAGACCAGAACCAATTCCAAAAGATGTCGCTTTTGAATCCATGAAGCGTGTCATTGATTTAGCTTTAGAAAGAAATGTGAAAGCATTCTTCAATGTGGGGGAATTTTATGGGCCAGATAAGATTAATTTAATCTTAGTGAAAGAATTTTTCGACCAATACCCTGATTTAAGACAACATGTTATTATTTCATGTAAAGGTGCTATTGATATTGCTAAGCTAGTACCAAAGGGTAAGTATGATGATGTCGTAGAGAGTGTAGAAACTTCTGTGAAATATATTGGAGGGTATATTGATATCTTTGAAGTAGCTAGGTTAGATACATCAATCTTAAAAGATGGTGAAATTTATCCCTATGAATCCTTTAAAGCTTTGGCTGACAAAGTTGAAGAAGGTAAGATTGGTGCTATCTCTTTAAGTGAAGTGAATGAAACACAAATTAGAGCTGTGGCTGCTGATTGGAAGAAATATTTAGCATGCGTAGAAGTGGAATTATCTTTGTTTAGTCCCCATATTCTACACGATGGTGTGGCTAAAGCATGTAGTGATCTGGGATTGATTATTATTTGTTATTCCCCACTGGGAAGAGGGCTCTTAACTGGTACTATTACTCCCTCGAGTACTTTTAAACAAGGTGATTTTAGAGCTGTTTTGAAAAGATTTCAAGGTGATGCATTGGCACAAAATCAACTATGTATTGATTTCTTGAATAGTGTGGTACAAGAACGTTCCGAAAACGAAAGATGTTCTTTAGTTCAATTGGCGTTGGGTTGGATTAAACATTGGAATGGTCAACCAGAATTTAGAGGCGCTAAGTTTATTCCAATCCCATCTGGATCTACTGTGGATAAAGTTAATGAAAACTTCAACGAAGAAAAAGGGAAAATTACTGATGCTGAATTCACCAAGATTAATGAATTTATTAAGACTTTTGAAGTAGCTGGGGACAGGTATGAAACCGTATTCTAATTTTAAATATATAGTTTTATGTATGTAATGTCTTTTTTTAATAAGGTATATTATATTAGTGATCGCTTAATACAAAGAAGTAAAAAATAGAGAAATCTAATATAGATAAAGATGGATCAAAATGAAGAGGTGACACATTGTTACCTAAGGACGGTGGTAGACTGAGATCCCCTCTGACTCAGAAGTCAAGCCTATTAATGTAGTCTGTTTAATTCTTGAAGTTCCTATATGCGAAGTTCTATTATATTTTTTTTACATCTATAAGTGTAGTTCGTATAAGGCATGATAAATATCTTTGCTTGCTCTTACCCCTTCATCAAGCTGAAGCAGACGCAGTCTTGAGTTTACGTTTTCTAATTGCAGAAAGGATTAATATCAACTGATTTAATCTCTTTGCCAGTTCCCCTTTAAACATAAATAAAAGACCTTGTACAATAACACCTTTAGTCAATTGAGGTAAGAGTCCCTTCCATAAACCTTTCAATCCCTCAGTTTGATAAAGATATAATATAACTTGTTGAAAATTTTGGAAATGAGAACCAACACTTTGTAAAGAGGCTTTAGCCACGATTAAGGGTTGAGTAATCATAGTAGATATACACTTGGAAATAACACCAAGAAGAAAATTTTGCCATGGTGACATTGTATCACTACCAAATTGTTCACCGGATTTGAAAATAATCTTTTTCAATCTTTGATAAGAGGTGTATGTGATGGAAGGGTTTAAAGTCAACATAAGTCCAACCTTTAAGCCTTTCCAAAATGCAGTAATATCACCTTTAGACTCTTTATACAGGTTTCTGACTACATTATGTAATTTAGCCTGTTGAGGATCATGAATGGTTTGTTGTCTTGTGGTAATAACTGCAATAGGGCTAGTAAAGACTTGAGATATTGTGGCAGCAATAATACCTATTGATAATTCTTCCACGGTAGAGAGTCTTAATGGGATGGAAGTATCCCTTAGCTTAAAATTAATATATTTCTTCCTTATTAGAGTATACCAAAAGAAATAACAGAAATTCATTATGAAAGTACCGGCAATCGAAGTTGAACACCCTTGGTATAGCCCTTTAAATCCTTTAGTTTTTATAATGTGTTTCATACAATCTATGACATGATCATATTTTTTATGTTCCTCTATCTTCTTCTCTTCAGTTTCTTTGTCCGTTTCCTTTTTATGTTCGTGCTGAGTCTGGATTAATGTTTTAGATAAGTCTAATGGATACACCACTGTATTGGCCATTGCAGAAGCAATGGCACCAGTAATAGCAGATTCTAAAGTGGCCATGTTTTTGTATCTATTTGGAAAAGGGTGAAAAGAGCACAGATATATGTAGTATGCAATGCAAGTTATGGATGTGAATCATGCAGGCATGCTATATACATTACTCTCCACTACGTTACAATGATCAATGTTTACTTTACCTTGAAGTCAGAGATTATATTCCGTACAAAAAATCCTTAGGGTCAAGAAAAAATGATAAATATTTCAAAAAGTCAAAGCGGCTATTGAATCAATGATGGTTTAAATGAAAACAACTGAGTGGTAACAACTAATATCAGTACTGTTTAATGACTGGTACAACAAAAGCTGGGAAGATATTATAACTGGGACATGAGTCTTGTGAGTTTGTAAACTTACAGAGAAGCGACAAGAATATCCCTAAAAGAATTGGACAGTCGACTGCATAGAACAACAAAAAGGATTTCTACGTCCACAAAAGGGGATATACATGTGGTTACAGTAATAATGTTTATGAAGATGATGGTTTCTATATTATGTGTATAAGGCTAGCCTATTTATAGTTACAAAAAAGTCAGAATACCACTTCATGTGGATAACATTTATGTTTCTTCCCGTCTGGTCTAGTGGATCTGCCCTTATCTCTCGCCATCCCCTTCCGCATATCAAATGCATCTTTATCATCGTTCATGGTTTTCAGATCTGAAGGATATGGTTCTTTAGAACCATTATAATAACCTATGACTCGTCGATACACAGAATACCCCAATTTCTCGTATAGATTAATGGCTAATTTATTATTACATTTCACAAATAAGTCAATGAAATTGACTGAATGAGGGCTATTATCAGTGATCGCCTCCAATGTATTACATAATTTTGATGCCAATGATATTCTTCTAAATTCTGGTGCCACAGTGACAGCAGTGATATGTGTATGCCATTCAGGTCCCTTCCCCTCTGTCTTGCCCATCATATACCCAGAGTTGATTGTACCATTGGCTTCAACACTCTTAAAGAAAAGGTCTGGCCATAAAATCATATATTCTGCATAAAAATCTAAGGGGAAGTTTTCCGTTAATGTATCTAAATTAACATTATTTAGATGCAGTAAATCTGTTGCCTCGAATGGTTCGTATGAGGACATAATTTATTATAAATTGTGATTGTTTTACTTTCTCTGTCACTCCAAGCATTACGATACGTTCTGGGCTGGTATCATTTTGGTATATGTCATTTAATCTCTTATTATAATTTTTCATTTATTTTTCCAAGACGGTCCAACTGGAGAAGACACCAGGACACCCACAAAATATCCCGAGTTGTCCATTTTTGGGATCTTTTTCTGAAAATCAGGAGGTGTCTATTTTAGGAAATATTCAAATTGCCGAAATCCGCATTTTTGTGGAAAAAACTTGCGTGGGTTTGTTTCGCTGCCGCCGTGCAGGAAGTCTGCGGCCGCCTTCTGCTGGCCTGTTCAATCTACGCTTGCAGCAGACATCTTCCCTGAGCGGTTTAATCTCGAACCTCCCTGCCTGGGAAAGTTCTCATTGGAACCTCTGCCCCTACCAGACTGACCTTTCTACTCACTAGTGCTGGGAGACCACGTCCCACCATCCCGCAGGGGGGGGACACTCACCCCGGGGAGGTCGACCATCCGGTGCTTCTACCGCAGCCCAGCAAACTCTCTCACAGCCCATCGATCAATTAATGTATCCCCTCATTATACCCAACTGACTTTGAAAAATTATATGATTATATGAAAATAGCATATTAAAAATATTATTATTACTGTTTAAGACCCATCTAAAGCATAAACCAGTAAGAATTAAAATAACCAAAAATGGGTAAGGGTAAGCCAAGAGGGTTAAACTCCGCTAGAAAGTTACGTGTCCACAGAAGAAACAAGTATGTATTTTGATATTGAATTAAAAAAAAAGTTATGGTGAAGTGATAAAGAAAAGGTAAATATGCGAGTATTCCAAGTTAAGAACAAACAGTTTTACTTCTTAGAGTGATGATAAACTATACACATTTTGGAGCGGTGTAATACTAAACCATATGTAATATTTCAAAAACAAAGTGAGCGAATGAAATACCGAGGAACTTCCATAAATGCTCATGCATGAACCTTACACCGAACGACAAGCATCTTATAAGGACCATGTTACTAACATGAAAATACGTTAAATTATTGAAATATTAAATGAGATCTTTTCATAAAGATTTTGTATCTAATATTTTCTCTTAATTATAACAACTTCATAATTTTTTATTACAGCCGTTGGGCCGAAAACAACTATAAGAAGAGATTATTGGGTACTGCTTTCAAGTCCTCTCCATTCGGTGGTTCTTCTCACGCCAAAGGTATCGTTTTAGAAAAATTAGGTATTGAATCTAAACAACCTAACTCTGCTATTAGAAAGTGTGTTAGAGTTCAATTAATCAAGAACGGTAAGAAAGTCACTGCTTTCGTCCCAAATGATGGTTGTTTGAACTACGTTGACGAAAATGACGAAGTCTTATTAGCTGGTTTCGGTAGAAAAGGTAAGGCTAAGGGTGATATTCCAGGTGTTAGATTCAAGGTCGTTAAGGTCTCTGGTGTTTCTTTATTAGCCTTATGGAAGGAAAAGAAGGAAAAGCCAAGATCATAAGCAACTTGTCATCTCTTATGTGTCATTGTTTTCCATTATCATTTTCCAACAAAGTTATATCCCAATTAAAAAAATATAATAATTATATATATATATAAATAATAATATTATACATAATTTTACAAAAATAAGCCCTTGTGTTATATAATTATTCTTAGGTGATTGTTATTCTTAAATCATTTTAGTAATATATCCGTTAACAATTATTCACTCTTGTTTGATATTAAGTTAGTTACATTTATTAATAAAAAAACGAGAATTATATATGTCGTTATATGAGAAACTTGTTCGTTATGAGTTTGTAACCATCAGATATCACACCTTCTCTATTTCTTCTTATGGAGTTTGGAGGTTAATCTCTTATACAGATCACTATTGTTCAATGTGGACCCGACACCAGTAGTTCTTGCATCTGTATTCATAGGGATCACATTTGATACAGGAGCAAATCTATAATCAGTAGTGGTTTGTGCAGGTGCAGCAGCTCTGCCTCTTCTTGCTGCGGCTTGTTCATATAAGGTTTGTGCAGTAGAACCATTATTCTTTGCATCACTACCGTTCTTTCTTTTTTTCCTCTTAGCAGAATCTAATGCATTCTTCTTTCTTAATTTCTCTGAATCAAATTCTAATTGCGTAATTCTTAAATCTCTATAATTATCTGATGCACCAATAATTGGTCTTGTCCATTCCGCAATTAACCTCTCAGCTAATCTAGATAATTGTGGTTCTACCCGTTTTGATTTAGTATAGAAGATCATTACTCTACCTAACCCACTTTCTTTTAAATGCTCTGTCTTAATAGGTAAATCTTTAATCGCAGCAAATAAAGATTTTTGTATTTCAAATGAAGGTAAAGATCCATCAGGTAATGGTTCTAACCAAATTCTTACACTTTGTAATAAATTATTATCTAATATTGTGTCTGCTAAATTGGCCTTTGATAAAGTTTGTTCCACTTTTGGTAATAATTTAACCTTTTGGATGGCAATAAGACTTGTATCACCAGTTTCAATTCTTTTATTTAAAGTGTCGATATCTAATTGTGCCGCAATATTCATTTCATCTTTTAATCTAAGGATCTTTTCATCTAAATATTGTTCTAAATCATCTTCATCTCTTCTTGTTCTCTTCACTTTAGGTTTTTTCAATAATAAATCTAATTTTTCTTCTAATGCTTGACGAGTCGATATTGGTTTATTATCTAATTCACCATCATCGGTATTGTTAGTGTTAGCCTTACTAGGTTGATTCATAACATTCTCGTCAATTTGGGCCTCCGCCTCACCCTCGTCTGAATCATCTGCTGCGTCAATACGTCTACGACGTCTTTCAGCTTGTTCAGTAGAGGTTATATTATCATTAGTCGTACTCTCGTTGTTGGTATCATCAGCATTATTAGCTTTATTATCATTATCATCACCTCCAACATTTGACACTACGGCGACAGCAGCAGAGGCGATGTTGGTCACATCCTCTCCTGCAATGACATCTTCATTGCCTAGTTTGAAGGCAGGATCGATCTCTTCCTCCTGAGAAATATCTTTACTCTCCTCATTCTGTATATTATTATTTCCATCGTCTGGAACTGATGATTGTGCTGTAACACCGTTTTCTGTAGTAGTAGCAGCAGCCACAGCAGCAGCAGCAGTCTCTTCCGCAATAGTGTCGACCATTTCCCTGGTGTCTTGTATTTAATATCAGTTCAGTACTCGCAACAGTAGCCTTACCCCTTCAGTTCCAGTGTTTAATCCTGTTCTTCACCGAGTGTTTCCTTCTCTTTAAAGCATTGAATTTATTTCACTTTGTTTAATTTTTTCAGAAATTTGGTTTTATTCAAAAACTGATAAAAGTCATATTGAAAAGCATTACCCATAACTGTGACTATTACTACTGTCTCAGTCACCAACACCATTAGAACAACCCATATAAATAATTAAAAGAACAAATGTTTGGATTCCCACAACAAGAACCTTCAGAGGAAGAAAAGAAGCTGCGCCAAGAAGCCGCCAACAACACTTTGAAGACCGCTGCTGCCCTTTCTGTGGCGCTTTGGATCTCTCCAGTGGTTTGGAACTTCATCAAGAAGCAATGGCAATGAGCAGTGGATATACACTATGTGTGTGCACTGGTTTTGAATATATCCCTCCCCTGTATATATGTATGTATCTGTCTTCTACCTTAAATATATAATCTAGTTTATTTTAATCTAATATGTATGTTTAAAAATGTTTCAGAATAGGATGTTTACAACTAGCAGCAGTACAAAGACACCATCAGCATCAGGACAAGAATGTCTTGGGCACAGTTTATCACCAATCATTGTGCTGTATGTCAAATTAGACTCATTAGACCCCCAGATGTCACTACGCCACAACTTTTACAGGTATCCAAGCAGATCCATTCTGATTTGAACAAAGTGTGTAACATCATATATACACGAGGTCAATTCTCGTCCATGTTACCATTGGATGTGACAAAGTTTAAAGGGCCCGTGAACCCTAAATTGTTTCTTATCCTCGTCACAGGAGATTTGAAACAACTATATAAACTTCTGTTTAATATTGAAGGGGTATCAAGAACTATCCCTGTTCAAGAGAAACAACAACTTTTACATTGGAATGTCTCTACAAAACTATTCGATACAGATATAGGGCAAAAAGATGAGAATTTGAGTCATTGTCTATCTGAATTACAAAACTTAAGACCGTCTTCAATATTTAAATATCTTACTTGGAATAAACATGATCCAAGTCGATTAAGCAACAGCATTATCACTTATCCAAACGAACAAATACCTTTATATCAATCTGAATCCTGGAAGTTCCGATTCAGCACTCAAAAGGAAGGAAAACGTAACCATTACTTTCCCAACTATACTATATCGCCTCATATGATCTATTGGGAACCTCGAATTTTCACAAGTCTTTATGGTTTACCCACAGATATGAAGTTATGGTTAAAGGATCTTCAATATCATCAAGGTCTTGATAAAATAAAAAATCTTAACGAAACACAGAAGGACGATTTGGATATATTATTACATGGGTTTAAAGGACTGTGATATATAATATAAAAACTCTTCACATACATATAAAATAAAAAGATACACCATACGTACGTTAAAATTCTATATATTCTTTATGATATTCTTATACAATATTCGCATGAAATAACTCAATGTTTTAGTAATTTATCAACCACTTGGTTATCATTCTCTATAATAGAGTTCAAATACATTATACCACGTTGTTGATTACTTAAAATATGAGCAATCTTATCAATATTACTAGTATCATTACCCAACAAGTTAGAAGACGAGGAAACATTATTTGTAGTAGTGGTTTTACTACCACTATCCTTATCCTTTGATTGTCCGCCGTCATTCATTATGATTAAAGTATTATCTAATTGATCTGAAATCGCCTTTGCACGTTCTTTTAATACACTTAAGCGAGCCCACAATTCATTAGTCTTACCCAAACCAGCAGGATCTTCGGATCTTTTCAATAAGACTTTAAATTGAGTCCATAATTTTTCTTCATTAATACTCATTGGTAAACCTCTATTTTTCAATATGGCCAATTGAGATCCCAATTTCAATATTCTCTTTTCAATTTGAATGTTTCTTGACTGAGCTTTTAATATTCTAGCTGCCGTGTCTAATTCATGTCGTTGTTGTAACTGTGTATTCTTATCTAACATATCCTTTAATATTAATCTCATTTGTGCCACATTTTGAATTTGTAATTGGTTTCTTTGATTTAAGTCATCAAAACCGTTCAGTTGAATTGGTATAACATTATAACTACCCTTTGGTTTATTTTCTATGGCTTGATCCCATTCTTCTTGTAAAATATATGGTGGCTTTGTATATAACATTTCTTCTGTCTCACTAACTTTATTATAAACAAAAGAACGTAATTTAGATTTATATGATGTTGGATCCCATGATTCTTTACATTTGGTAATTTGTTCTTGAATCTGTTGAGGATAATTAGCTGTTGTTTGTTGTTGTTGTAATGCATAAATTGACGTTTGATTCGGAAATTGTGATGGTTGTTGTTGCTGTTGTTGTTTTAAAAAGGATAATGTCGGTTGTTGTTGTTGTGGGTTTTGTTGAGTAGCATTTGTGTTCCTGGACCAGGCAAATGATGGCTGGTTACTTAAAGTTGGTTGTTGTGGAAGCTGTTGTTGTTGCTGTTGTAGAAATTGTTGTTGTTGGGTGCCAAATAAACCACCCCCAAGGGTTGGAGCTGCTGGCTTAGCACCAAACAATCCCCCCGTAGTGGGTGCAGCAGTATTTGTACTTTGAGCACCGAAAAGACCACCCCCTAGAGCAGGGGCAGCAGGTTTGGCACCAAATAAACCACCACTGGTAGCTGGTGCAGCAGGTTTGGCACCGAACAAACCCCCCGTTGTTGGGGCTGCGGTAGTAGAAGCAGTATTACCAAAAAGACCCCCTCCGGTGCTTGGGGCTGCAGAAGTATTTGTATTGCCAAACAATCCACCAGAAGATGCTGGTGCAGCAGGTTTAGCGCCAAATAGGCCGCCAGTAGTTGTATTTTGAGTGTTTGAAGCACCAAATAATCCACCAGTCGCCGGAGCAGCGGGTTTGGCACCGAAAAGACCACCAGTGGTAGCTGGTGCAGCGGATTTAGCGCCAAAGAGACTGCCTGTGGTGCCTTGCTGTTGTTGATTATTCCCGAATAACCCACCTGTACTCGTAGTTCCAGATTGTTGTTGTGGTTGTTGTTGACCAAATAATCCTCCAGCAGCAGATTGTTGAGGTTGCTGCTGCTGTTGATTACCGCCAAACAATCCACCGCCGGTATTTGTATTATTGTTTGCGTTTCCAAAGGAGAATCCAGAGTTCATATTGGTATTTGCTGTATTATTTGTTCCAAATGTTGTACTACCTCCAAACATATTCAAAATACGAGTCCTATTAAAAGGGAGAAAGAGAAGAGATATAAAACCAAGACTGGATAAGTTGTCAGATTGGCCTGTAATTGAGTCAATTGAGTCCCGTGATGGTTGTCCTTGGTCCTCTTCGTCTTGAAGGATTGGAATCAAAACTCACTTTAAAACTCATCTTAAATTTTCACTGTGAATTTCAAATTTTTGATCAAAAAATGAATAGTGCCGTATGCAGTGATGTAGTAGGAATTCAGTGGGAATCTGTCACCACCAATTAAGATACGGTAGTTCAGTGCAGACACGTTGAAATAATGTGCTATATTGATTACTGGACGGGTATATTGCATATTTGCTGGTGTTTGTCCCAGTCTCTTTTTCTGTTTGCTTTTCATAAAAGTTCTGAATAGGAAATTCCATTTCAGCACAGCCCATCTATCATTTTATTGAAATAATCATATATATAGCTTGTGACAGTTACCAATTAAATAAATATTCTTTCACTCATCGAAAAGCGTTTTAGCATTAGCGTGACTACCTCCCTGCATTTTGTGACACTTTGAACCTTTTTGGCACAATCTGACGCGTCAACTTTTGGTGTCTTTTTTTTTTTAAAGATTTCAAGATCTGACTGAAGACTTCGATTTTATTTCAACCTATTGAGTTGATAAGATATAGGAATAAATAACAGTCTAGTTAACAGCCCAACAAGGTCAATTTGTATCATGGATACTACTGTTACTAAAGAGACTGTGTTTGAGAATGGTGGGAAGACTTTACTCTCCATTGACAAGTCCAAATTCAATATTTTATATGCGGCTAATAAGAATACATTAGCAAAGATCTTACAGATGGATTATCCGGAATTAGAACCAGATTTTGTGGATATAGAGTCCCTAATCACCTCGGTGAAAAGTGTCTCCGATAGTGAATTTATTATAACTACTTGGAAGGGGGATGCATGGTTATACAATTTTAAGAATTCATCATCAAAACTATTGGTTAGAGCACCATTACCATTACGTGATGGTGATTTGATTCATTCTGGTAATTCTGCAATCTTTGGTGGGGATGATCTCCAATTGAATATGGTAGATTTAGATGACATAAAGAAGAACCAGGTCCTAACTGTCGAAGATCAAGTACACCAATTGTCTTATAATTTAAGTACAAACATGCTAGCTATCTCATTAATTAATGGGGATATTCATTTCTATTCATTGACATCAACACAACCTAATGAGGTTAAAGTCTTGAATGGATATATTGCCAAAGCAAGCTATGAAGATAACTCCTACTTTTTGGACGATATTATTAGAGAAAACGACGATAGCGATGATGATAATGATAGTGACGCTGAGCTTAATGATGAAATTAAAGTGAAGGATAAAGAATTTTGTCCCGAGAACAGGATTTCTACACGTGTGGCATGGTCTCCAAGTGGTCAAAATTTTGCTGTCCCATGTTACGATTTCAAGATTAGAGTGTTTACTTTGAAAGATTATTCTCCAAAAGACACATTAGATGTTAAAAGTGGTGCATCTAATTTTATAGATCTTCAATTCGATCCTGCTGATGGGAAATATGTAGCTGCCATTAACATGAAAAACATATTGACTGTTTGGGATTGGAAAAGTTCTAAAATCATTTATGAAAAAGATTTGAAAGCCCCAGTAACAAACTTTGTTTGGAAAATTGATTTTACAGATGATAAGAAAAGATTAAATATTATTGTTGGTACTTGGAATGGTGCTATTATTAATATTAAAAACATTGCCGAAGTAACGCCATTAGTTAGGGAAGCTTCCACTTTAAAACTCTCTGAGACAAGCCAACCTAAACAGAAAAGCAATGGATTATTTATTGATTCAGATATATCAGATCTTGAGAACTTGGTAAATAGTGACAATGAAAATAATATGATGGATAATATGGCGCAAGAGGGTAAAGATGAGGAAGAAGAAGTGGATAGTGATACAGAGAGATTATTCACTCAGGATGAGAGTTCCAATAAGAGGAAATTACATGATAATGAGGCAATTGATGAAGATGATGAAGATGAAGATGATATTGCTGATATTGACGGTAATAGTGATAAATTTATTGAAGATGATGATAATGCTGGGTATGTGGTTAAAAGACGACATCTTACACAAGCTCATAGTGGTAAAAAAAATACAGTTTCACCTTTATCCATGATGAGCACACTTAGATTTAAATATAAACCTATATCGCCTGGTGCTACTCCCTTTGGTAGCGGGGAAAGAAGATATCTAACAATGAATACCATTGGTTATGTCAGTACAGTGCGTAACAACGAACAATTCAGTATTACTGTATCATTTTTTGATACTGGTAAATTCAAGGAATACCATTTTGAAGATCTATTTGGATTTGATACATGTTACTTAAATGATAGAGGTGTACTGTTTGCCCAGTCTGATATCGGTCAACTTCAATATAGACCTCATGATTCATTACATTCCAATTGGACAAAAACCATCCCACTTTCAAAGGGAGAGATTATTACATCCATTGCAGCAACTCCAAAAAGAGTAATCATAGGTACATCATTTGGTTATGTCAGAATATTTAATCAATTTGGTATCCCACTAACTGTGGAGAAGATGTCACCTGTCGTAGCTTTAACTGCATATGACTATAGAATGTTTTTAGTTCATTATTCACAACATCATGGGATCTCATTTTCTCTCTTTGAACAACAACCTCAAGGTAAGACAATTTATTATCATAGAGAATCATCATTACCTATACCGTTACCACAAAATAAAATGATATCTGGTCCATCTAATTTTGAAAGTTTTAATCCATTGGGAGTTAAAAGTTTATTCTTTTCTGAATATGGTGATCCCTGTGTCTTTGGTAATGATGGTGTTTTATTAATTTTAAACAAATGGAGGAAACCAAGGGAGAGTAGATGGGTACCAATATTAGATTCAAAAATGGAAATTTGGCAAATGAGCGGTGGTAAAGATTCCCATGGTATTCATGTATGGCCACTTGGATTAACATCTAATACATTTTCATGTATCTTGGTGAAGGGTAAAAACATTTGGCCTGGTTTTCCCTTACCCTTACCTTCAGACATGGATTTAAGAGTACCCGTATTAGTCAAGAAGAAATTATGGGAGAATCATGTAGAGAAGCAAAAGGAGGAAGAAGAGAGAAGATTACATGACGGGCCGGATGCCATTGTGGAATCGAATGATGATAAACAGATTGAAGTGCCTGCTGAGATGCAAGCTGAGGAAGAAAGTGTGAGAACAAGGGTATTGACCGATTTATTAACAGATACTATTGAAAATGACGGTGAATTATATGGTGATGAAAATAATATAGTCACTTCCTTGAAACTTGCATATGATAAAGCCATTTTGAAGTTATTAGCTGGTGCATGTTCCTCCCAGGATACAGAAAAGGCTCTTTCATTGGTGTTAGAATTGAAGCAAGACGTAGCATTGAATGCTGCTGCTAAGATTGCAGAACGTGCAGAAATGATGACTTTAATGAAAAAAATCAACGAGATGAGGGAGGCAAGATTCGAGCAAGAAATGAACAATATGTAGTTAATGATATAAGAACTTTATGGAAACTCTAACTCCGTGATAATATTTACTAATCTGCAATTATATTCACTATCTTATCTAGTATATTGGCTCTTTGTATTACCCTCAAAAAGGGTCTTTTCCGACAAGATCGAAAATTTTTGGAACTGAAGAAAATGAAAAATTTGAGATGCGATGAGCTGAAAATTTTTGTTAAAGTGCAAAAGATGCTGGAAGGTATAGTAGAAGAGAGAATAAGAAGTGTAAAATAGTGTCAGATAGGTAACAATTAGCCAAATATAGTACTAGTAATAGTAGAGATCCAGATTTGAGAAACATGGCCAAAAGAACCAGAGAAGAAAGGGAGAGTTCCAGACCTGCTGCGGATGAAGAAATTACAGATCCATCTTCTAATGAGGCAAGTGACGTCGAAGATAACAACAAAACTGCCATCTTAAATGGAAGAGAAGAAGAAGAGTTAGATTCAGAAGAAGAGTTCGAAGGTGAAAATCCTGCTGACAAGAGAAGAAGATTAGCAAAACAATATCTGGAGAATCTGAAAAATGAAGCTAATGAAATTGAACAAGTTGATGAATTATCTGCTGATCAGAAGACAAAACAAATTGTAGATGATTATAATAATTTCGATGCAGCTGATTTGGATAAAGATATCATTGCTGCTAGATTAAAACAAGACGTTGCGGAACAACAAGGTCGTGTGTATAGATTCATTGCGGACAAATTATTATCCAGCGAGGCTAAGACCACCTTCACTAGAGTTGGGGATAAATGTTTAACAGGATTAACTTGTTTTCAACCAGAATTGAATAAGTTTGATGCAGATGTTAAAACTGGGAAGAGTAAGAATAAAGGGAAAATATTCGCATATACCGTCAGTAAAGATTTACAATTAACCAAATATGATGTCACCGATTTTAATGAAAGGCCTAGAAAAATGAAGTTTGTGAAAGGTGGTTCTAAATATATCCCAGAAAGTAAACATGAATTTGAAAATACCACAGAGGGCCATTATGATGAAATTATGACTGTGGCAGCTTCTCCAGATGGGAAATATGTTGTCACTGGTGGCAAAGATAGAAAGTTAATTGTTTGGAGTACAGAATCATTAGCCCCAATCAAAGTCATTCCAACAAAAGATCGTCATGGTGAGGTGTTATCCTTGGCCTTTAGAAAGAATTCAGATCAATTATACGCAGCTTGTGCGGATTTTAAAATTAGAACATATTCCATTAATCAATTTTCTCAACTAGAAATCTTATACGGTCATCATGACATTGTCGTAGATATATCAGCTTTAGCCATGGAAAGATGTGTCACTGTAGGAGCTCGTGATAGAACTGCTATGTTGTGGAAAATTCCAGATGAAACTAGATTAACATTCAGAGGTGGTGATGATACAAATAAAATGTTGAAGAAATGGATGAAGGAAAATGCTATAGAAAAAGATGATGGCACTATTGAATATCCTGATGAATCTAAAGCACCAAATTTTGTGGCAGAAGGTAGTATTGATGTAGTCTCAATGATTGATGATTCACATTTTGTTACTGGTTCAGACAATGGTAACTTATGTCTTTGGTCCACATCTAAGAAGAAACCAATCTATATTGAAAGAGTTGCTCATGG
This sequence comes from Monosporozyma aquatica, assembly GCA_030571515.1. Lineage (NCBI taxonomy): Eukaryota > Fungi > Ascomycota > Saccharomycetes > Saccharomycetales > Saccharomycetaceae > Monosporozyma > Monosporozyma aquatica. The sequence goes on from JAJLXW010000503.1 coordinate 119,656, forward strand.
TCATATGCCTTCCCCATCTAATAATGAAATATCAGGTGAAACTGATCTAGAGGTAAGATCACAACAATTACAAGGAGATAAATTGGCACATCCATATTGGATTACTGCCGTACATGCAATCCCATATTCTAATATATTTATATCTGGTTCCTGGAATGGTACTTTGAAAGTATGGAAATTAGATGAAACGTTAAGATCATTTAGTTTATTAACTGAGTTGAATGGGTGTAAGGGTCTAGTAAATAAAATCCAATGTGTTGAATCTGGTAAGCCTGGTAGAGAATCCTTCCGTATATTGGCCACTGTAAGTAAGGAACATAGATTGGGTAGATGGAATGGTCATATTCCAGGTGGTAGAAACGGTATTTATTCAGCAGTTATTGAGCAGACAACATTTTAAACTATGACTAGCTCAAAAGAAAGGGAAAAGAGCAACTGCATTAAAAAAACGTCCTCATTTGTATAAAATATATAAAAAGTCTTTTACTCTTCTGTAGGAGCTATATAAATGCATTAAAAATTTGATAATAGAGTGTATTATTGTGGATTGTTTATTTTAAGTTCAGGAAATTATGTATAAAGTTTTAAACTAAAGTTAAAAATTTTTACTTAAATAAAAAAAGTCAGAAAAAAACTGATCAGCAAATTTTTTTAAGGTAAAAAACTATTGGGGAAAATGAAATTTTTAGAGAGGAAGTAGTTAATTTGGTGAAAAAGTAAGTTATAATTACTGTGAAAACTAGAAATGCAGGTAAAATACTTTAAAAATATATCCAATAAAAAGACCAGTGAAATTTTTTTCGAATGAAATTTAGGACTCCATGGCCAAGCTGGTTAAGGCGTGCGACTGTTAATCGCAAGATCGTGAGTTCAATCCTCACTGGGGTCGATTGTATTTTTTTTGTCTCGAGGGTGCCCTCTTCTCGCTGCGATGGCACCAGGGAAGGCTTACATGATGGAGGTGGACACCAAAAAGAAGAGAAGGAATATTCATATCGTCTTATAGTACATGATCATTTATATCTATTCCAAGAATATGTCTGGCTATTTTTGATTAGTTAATCTAGGTATATTACACTACGACTTTGAATTAAACAGAATCAGGCATGAGTCTGTACGGACGTACTAGGACAAATCCTCTCTATACCTTCTTGTCTATATGTTTACTCACTAGATACTATTCACGAAGGATGGATGCTTTTTGTTTCCCGTTTTTTGCTGAACTCCCTTCTCACCAAGGTTCCGATAGTGAGAAAAATAAGTGCATCTACCCTAAGAGAACAGGGAAAAAACATACCCATGGTACCATTTTTAGAGAATGTATATATTTATAGTTTTTTTGTTTCATTTAATGTGACGTTAAAAAAGTTTTAATGAATATATGATATTATATAAGTTATGTAAAGATTATTATCATCTTACAAACTCTCTATAAGAATAAATAATGCAAAAAAGTTCCTAAGATAAAAAACGATTTTATCTTGTAGTGTGGGGTGCATGAGGAGGTAGGCAGTCAGCGAGTATTGAGTGAATGGAATATGTTTAATTTACTTTCTCTAATTGTTCATCAATGATATGATTATTTTGAGACATGGATGATGTAGTTTCTGCTACAGTGGAAATATTATCAGTTTCATCAGAATCTGGTTCAGGATCATCATCATCCTCATCGGTGGTAGTGATATGTGTTTCACCTGATGAGGAATGAATATTATCTGTGTCTACCCCCCATTCATAATAATCTCTTCTGACTTCCACGTAATCATAGGCAAATTCACCAATTTGATCTTCATCCAACCCACGAGCCTCTGCATCTTCACTGACACGTAATTGAATGTAGGGGATGTGTTCAAGGACAATACAAATCAATGCTGTGACGACAGCACAATATGCTGTTACTGCTGCGGTATAAGCGATTTGTTTATACATTTGTTTCCAATTATGTGTTAACCAACCACCACCATGCATAGTGGTTCCATCCATACCGATGACCCAATCAGCGGCAAAAAAGCCATTAAATATTAATCCTACAACACCAGCAATACCGTGTTCAGCTAATAGATCTAATGAATCATCGACATTCATATAATATTTAATCTTAGTGGCGAAATTACAAACCACACCTGCAATAATCCCTTGTATCAAAGAGGCATAGAGAGTAATGCAACCGGATGATGGGGTTGCTGCTACAAGACCACAGATTATTCCTGAACATAACCCGACAGTAGACCATTTCCTTTCGGATCTATAATCCAGGATACACCAAGTCATCCCCCCTGTAACGGCACTAATATTTGTATTGAAAAATGCATAGACTGAACGTAGACAAGGGGTTAAAGTGGATCCACCGTTGAAAAGCAACCAACCGAACCAAAGGATTGCTGTACCCATTGTCACCATAGAGACATTATGTGGTCTAAAATTGATAAGTAAATTTTCTTTACGTCTACCTAAGAAATATGAATAAACGAAACCACCTACGGCAGAAATGATTTCTAGAAATCCACCAGCCCAATCTAGGACCCCCCATTGATATGCCCATCCACCTGGTGCCCAAATCCAATAACAAATGGGACAATATACCAAAGTGGCATATATGAATAAAAACACCATATGTGGGAACAATTTCCCTCTCTCAGCAGTGGCACCTGATACAATGGACAAAGTGACACACATGAACATCATTTGGAATGTAGCAAAAGCTAGTTCTGGGTATGTATCTGAATCATTTTTCTTTCCATATACGTTTCTAAACCCAAATGAGTTCATATCACCAATAAATTTATTGTTTGTGGCAGTTTTACTAAAAGCTAAAGAATAACCCCAAAAATACCATTGAAGCATTCCTACGAGGGTAGCCATTAATACTACCCATATTAAAGATAAAGCAGATTTTCTTCTTGCCAGACCAGAATATAAAAACCCTAAACCTGGTACCATAAAGAACACAAAAGCAGCAGATATGGTGATGAACCCTACAGTGGCTTCATCATAGTCTTCCTTCCATAGATAACCCTTTGACATGTGATGTAGTTGAAGGTGGGGGTGTGAGGGGGGAGTGGTTATAGCAATATAGTTTGGAAGGAAGGGTTTGTTAAGTGTAAATTCCTTTCTTTTATTTCTTTTTGGGATATTATTATATATAACACTTATACTAGTAGTAATAGTACAGTACAGCCCACTCACCCTTTACAAGCAGCTATGTGTGTGTAGGTGGTTTGCGCAGGCGAAAAATAAGGATGATATATAGCAGTAGTGATGAATCTATCATATATATAAAATTTTCACTATAGATAAAAAAAAACAAACCCACTCCTTCTTAATAATACAAGAAAAGTGGAATTGTATAGTATAATAATAGACGATGACTCGAGGTGGAAAAAACAAATAAAGACAGAATCTCTCCCTCCCAAAGATCCATATTCCCATAATAATCGAAGCATAAATTAAAATCTGAGATCTATTGATAAAAAATGCGATAAAGGAAGAACCGAGCAAAATTGCGCCAGGGAAAAAGAAATACACTACATACTATATAAAAAGGAGCCGGCCACGCCATAACATAATACGCTGCCACGGGCCATTTCTGGCGCTCCCGCCCTCCATTTGCTTCTCCAGTTATTCCCTTATCTTATCTTATCTTATCTTATCTCCCCTTTCCTCTTTCGGGGTCGCTTATCAGTGTGCGGGAAAAAAAGTTTTCCACAAAAACAAAACAAACGCGGGCAGCGTAAACAAAACGCACCAATCACAGGCGACATCCTTATCGCCCGCCCGTGCACCCCAGCCATTCCGATAGGAAGCGCTTCTTCTGGGCCGCGCCGAGTGTCCGGGCGACACCCGCCCTGCCGCTGTTCAGTGCTGTCCGGCCGTCCTCCACGGTGTCCGCGGCGGAATTCGCAGAGGCGGGTAACGAGAGGATCTTGCACTTGGACTGTGGGTTGTTGATATACAGCAACACTTTCAAGAACTCCAGGGCGGTTCGAGGGATCGGGACAGTCAATGAGGAGGGGATATGTTTGATCTGACACCACTGAACCATTGTTCTAATGCCCCCCTGTAGTCTTGAGTCGCCTTCTCCGCCTTCACTGGTGAGGAACTCGTGCAATTCTTTATCGTTGATTTCAAAGGGTAAAATACTCTTACCGTTGGAGGTAACACCTTCTGGGAACATAAAACATGTGTAATCTTGCTTAATGTCTTGGAAACTGTGAATACGCTCACCATATTTACACACATCATCCTGTCTTAATGTGTAACGAATGAAACTCCATAATCTCATACCATACACTTCTGTACCCCTCCCATTAATACTCCTAGAAACAACCAAATATAACACCGAGGTGTCCTGACTCATAATGTAACATAAAATACCATCCAAAACACTTGTATAATTACAAATATACAACATTCCGGAACGGTGTGGATAATCCAACTGTTTATTCACAGCTCTTTTCCTCTTACCTTGAATAGTAATATCCACAGAGTATCCAAACATTAATTTCATTAATAAATAAACCATGGAACCATTAAAAGGAACACCAATTAATAAAATTAATATTGGTGAAATTAATATACATTTAATTATAAATAAAAACCACTTCACAATTTTATATGCATTCCCATGTCTTGTTGGGTTCACCGGCATAAAGGGTGATATACCCGTACCTTTATCTCTATAATTTGTATATTTCTCCATTGCACTTAACACACTCCTTTTCTTTTTGCTATACAGTAACTCTCTCTCCCCCTCTCTCTCTCTATAACTCTCTATATATACACTTAATGAAAGTTTCTTTTTTTATTTGAAAATTTTGATCTTGCATTAAATTTTTCATTTTTTGACACATTTTCTTTCATCTTTTGGAAAAAAAAAACTTAAAAGAGATTCAATCAAGGTAAAAGATTCATTTATAAATTCTTTACATTTTTTTTTTAAAGATACGTAAGGCTGAAATAAAGGTCTTTGAAAGATATACCAAACGCAAACACAAAATGCCGTTCCCTGAGGTAACTAAAAGAGGGGATGAATTCTTTCATCAATATCCAAGAGATTCAAGATGGTGGAAAGTTTTACATTATAGTACAAGTGTATTTGTCATTGGTATCTCTAAGATTATTTTAAACATTTTTTATAATGTGAAAGTAAACAATTTCGAAAATTTATCAAACTCTTTAACTAAATCAAAATTACAGAAACGTGGATTAATGACCATAATGAATCATATGTCTACCGTGGATGATCCATTTGTTTGGGCCACTTTCCCCATGTCATTATACAAATCTTTAACAAATATTAGATTTTGTCTCGGGGCACATAATATTTGTTTTAAAAATAAATTTCTCTCAAATTTCTTTACTCTTGGCGGTGTACTCTCCACTGAAAGGTTTGGGAAAGGCCCATTCCAAGGATCTATTGATTGTGGGATCAAAATATTGAGTAAAAATGGTACAAAAGATGGCTATTCTTCATGGATGCATGTTTATCCCGAGGCCTTTGTATTACAATTACATCCACCGTTCAATAATTCAATGAGATATTTTAAATGGGGGGTCACTAGAATGATCCTAGAGGCATCGGTACCACCTATTATTGTTCCCATTTTCGGTACAGGGTTTGAAAAGATTGCTCCGGAGGATGAAACTATCCCTACATGGAAACATTTCATTAGATCATGGGGTACCAATGTTGATGTTACCGTGGGGAAACCCATTGATGACTCGATAATAGATTCATTCAGAAAGGAATGGCAAATTTTATTATCTAAATATTCTAAACCTGATGACACAGATTTAAATGATAGATTAAAATTTGGTCCTGAAGCACAAGATTTAAGAAGTCGTTTAGCTGCAGAATTAAGATTACAAGTCATTGAAGTAAGAAAATTGAATACAAAATTAAAACAAGAAGATCCAAGATTTAAAGATCATAAATGGTGGAAAGTTTTCACTCAAACTGAGGGGAAATCTGATCCTGAGGTGAAATTTATTGGCCAAAATTGGGCAATTAGAAGATTACATGAATTTTTAAACGTCAAAAAAGATCCAGATAACAAGACAGATTCTGTATTGAAAGATGATACTATAATTTTAAAGACTAATGATAATGACATGAAGAAAAAGAAAAATAATTAATACACATAGAATATATATATGTAAGCATTTTTATATTTTTATTTTTTGTATATTATATTTGAATGGATGTATTTCTCTTAACTACCCATCTATTTTCCTATCCTTGTAGAATTAACCTTTGACGCAAACCTTAACGAATTGATTGTTTCATTCAAATGTGAACTAGATGGAGAAATATTAACAAACATTAATGTTTTTGAATTACCCGTCAAGGAATATTGTAAAAGATATGTCAATTTCGAATTACGGAAGGGAACATGTCTCTTACCATTTCTATCCGGGGAATTCAACGCATGGATAACATCACCAAGACAACTTAAAGATCTATTAATATTTTGTGTCTCTCTTAAACGATCCCCAGTCACTTGAGATGAATGTATTCTTTCTGAACCAGCTAAATCCACTAAATTTAATATACCGTGAGAATCCTCCTGAGTTAAGTCATTGTGACCGTATAAATGAATAATAAAAATACTATGTGAACGAGATGAATGCTCATTCGATTCTGTCGATGCTGTCGATCTTAATCTCGTTGCCCTTTGTAATATTTGTCCTACTGCATCTTTCGAGTCTAATTTACATGTTGTCACATTGGTGATCGTCGTGGATTCATTTTCATGATCATGTCTAATTTCACATTTACCATTATTATCAGTATTATTAGTATTACTATTACTAACATTCCTTAACAAATCCACAATGTTTTCATTATAAATTTCCACAAATTGACATTCGATTTTATATTCCCAACCACGTTCTTTCAATTTCTCAATCCAATTAAAAATATGTGATATTGTAGAGGGAATAATACCGTCTCCTGGGTTTAACATCGTATATGTCTTACCCGAACCTGTCTGACCATAGGCAAATATGCAGACATTATATCCATCCAGAGAACTTTGAACTAATTGTCCAACTTCTTTAAACACTTCATTATTATCTTCACCAATGTCAAATATTCGATCAAATTTAAATTGTTGCTGAATGTTATTACTTAACCCACCAGTCGTGGTATGGTTGCTTTTAAATTTTATTACCTCCATGGATTGAACCCCATTATTATCATCAAAGGCGTTCACTTTAATGTGACTTGTGTCAGAATCCTCAATCTTGGGTAAAGGCGGACGTATACGACAAAATACTCTAATATTACCTCTTAATTCTTGTAATTCATTGTGTAAGGATCTTCTCAAAGTTTCTTCTTTAATCAAAATATCATTAATTTCCTTTAAATCTGACTCGGTTTTACTAATATATTCTTTTAATTCCATTTGACGGTCTTTATTCTCCTGTAATTTGATAGTTTTTTCTTTGATCTTAGCTTCAAGATGTGATTTATTGTCCCTTCTCTCTGCTAATATCCTTTCAACATCGATAAGCTTTTGTTTCAATTGCTCCAATTTCTTTTCTGCATCGATCTTTTTAGGTTTAATCACCTCGGTTATTTCTCTGTTAATTTCTTCAATCTCTTTAGTGTATTTCTCATTAATTTCAACATTTTCCTTCCATTCCAATTGATATTCTTGTAACCAATCTTCTTTAATCTTATCAAATTTCTCATTTAATTCTTTAGTCATTTGAGCTAAGGTGTCATCATTATTATCTATTTTCAATTTAATGCTTTCGACTTCTTTTGATAAATTATCTCTTTCGTGTTCAAATTTCTCAATTTTAACCTTTTTCATTTCTTCAATTTTTTGTTTATATTCATTTATTAGTTTATTGATCTTTGTTTGATTCTCTACCTCCATTTGCTGTAAATGTAATTTATGACCCTCTTCTAAAAATTTCCTTCGCGCTTCGATGGTTTCTTTTAATTTAGCCATTTCATTTTGTTTTATCTTCAATTGTTGTTCCTTGGCAACTTTTTCATCTCTTAATCGATCCCATTTCAATTTAGTCTCATTAAATTCTTCTTTACCGGTACTGACAATGTCTCTTAATTCATCTAATTTGGCCTTCTTTTTCACCAAGATATCTTGTAAATCATTCAGTTCCTTCATTTGTTCATTATAAAAGGTATTTAAATGGTTGGATCTACTACTTATGGTGCCCCCATTTGAATTAGTATTTGAATTGGCCCCATTCAAAGAAGTGGGCATTCGAGAGATTATCGATTTAATGCCGCTGGAAGTAATTTTAGTTTGTCCATCTAATGACCTTCTGTCCGCTGTAAAAGGGACTAGGCTAGAATTTTCCGATTCTTGGCCTATATTAGGAATATTATTACGATATATCTTGGGCGAGGGACTTGTCGTATACCTTCTCTTGTTGTAAGATGGTTTTCTCTGTGGAGTAGTAGGTTCTTCAGTCATTATTTATTTTCCTTTCTGTTCTTTTCTTGCCTATGTTAATTCCTCGACCCCTCTCTTTCAAACTCAATTCTCGCCCCACTGTTTTAAATAATTTCTACAAGGTTTGGATTTGCTCTTAACCACTGTTTCATCAAAAGATCAAATCGGTTTCAGATCAATACCGAAACTCGAATCTCTTCTCTTTTCGGAGGGTAATTTTTCAACGTTTTTTCAATGAAAATTTGCGATGCCCAAAAGATTGAAAAAGAGCTTGAAGAATAGTGATCAAAGATAAAAACATTAGTTGTTCGGAAGGCAGAAACGACTAATAAAGAAACTAGTGATGTCTGCAAAGGGGAAATTGACGTTATCTAATACTGGGAAGCAAAACCTAAAAAAAAGAAGCAGGGAAGAAGCTGAAGCCACTAATGATTCAGGTTTAGAAGAAGTGTCACATTCTGGTGATGACAGTGGTAGTGAAATAGATGAAGAAGAAGAAATGGAAGATGATGAACAAGATCTAGCAGATGTATCTTCTGATGAAGAAGAAGCAGAAGAAGGAGAAACAGGCAGCGGTGCTGAAGAGGTAGAAGAGAATAGTGGTAATGAAAGTGATGATCAATTCCCAAGAAAGAAGAAATCTAAGAAAAGTAAACATGACGATGGGTCCAAGGAGTTCTCTAGTGCTGTGTCTGCCATTTTATCCTCTCATTTGAAAGCTTACGACAGAAATGACCCTATTATGGCAAGAAATAAGAAAGTTTTAAAACAAAATGATGCAGACAAATTGGAATTAAAGGCTAAGAGAGCTATTCATGCTGAAAAAAGAAAATTATTAGATAAAGCTAGAAAGAGAGATATCTTACCAAGAGCACAAAGTGATTCTGGGGAAGACATCAGAAGTATACTTGAAAAAGAATCTAAACTTAGGAAGATTGCGCAAAAGGGTGTTGTTAAATTATTTAATGCTATTTTATCCACTCAAGTAAAAACGGATAAAGAAGTATCTGAGCAACTAGGTGATGTTAAAAACAAACAAGAAAGAGAGCAACTTATCACTGAAGTATCAAAGGAAAAATTCTTAGATTTGGTGAAAGCTGCCGCTAACGAAGAATAACCACACAACTTTGTTCATTAATCATTTATTCCTATTATTTAACTCCGTTTCCTTTATTTTACGGAAAGCAGAGTCCCATGTTTGTATATTATCTTTATAAGAGTATCAATTCATTTTATAGTACATGCATTTAAATCAATTTTCATTAACGTTTGTAATACATCAAAACCAACAACAACAACATTAATATGTGCATATTTCAATTACATGTTTATGCTGTTTGTCTTAATCATACTGTTATATCTTTACATATATACATGAGTTCATCATTATTTACTCGCAAGTTAGGTATGGGTCAACGAACCCGTTATATCTATTTAATATTTGCTTGTTCCTTTTTAATTTACAACAGACCCACGTCCTAGAATCCTAACCCACCATTGGAATATGCCATTGGCTTAATATCTGGATGTTCCACATGCTCAAACAATTCTACATGCAAATCTTCATCATCATTACCGTTTACATCAGTTTTACCTTTACCAGGCACCACATGTATAATAGCACCTTGATTAGCTTGTGAATCACAATAATTTGGTGCACTAAACACAGTGATTAATTTCTTATTATGTTCAAATTCTGCACCACCCATTCTTACTTCATGAGATCTGAAGATTTTCTTTAAATGATTTCTTTCTAAATATTTAGCAGTGATATCGGGACCAAATGAAAATCCAAGACCACGTTGAGATGGACCAAACCCATCTGCCACTTGTGGGTCTGCCCATAATAAGTCCATAAATAAACCCTCTCTTGGTGGTTGTTTAAATCTGTCGATGGCTTTGATATCTTCAATAGTAGATTCAGTATCCTTGGGTAGCCCACCATGCATAACCAAATAATCTTGATTGATTAGTGTAGCCAAGGGTAAACTTTCGAAACTTTGTGAAAACATATCAAAGATACGAGGAGAATATTTATGTTTACATTCATCTTCAAACCCATAAACTTTATTCATATTATCTGTTTCATGATTACCTCTATTTAAATAAATGTTCTGTGGGAATAAAATCTTTAAAGAATAGAACAGAATGGCTACTTCACAGGACCATGATCCACGATCTACAAAATCACCGTTGAATAAATAGGTATGTTGTGGTGATACTTTACCGAATTTGCGGAAAATGTTTAACACGTCGTAGAATTGTCCATGAGTGTCACCACAAACCGATATTTTCAAATTAGGTTGATCTTTATTAGAAATTTCCATTAATGTTGGTTCTTGACGGAATAATCTTTCAGCATGAGATATTATAGCAGCCACATATTTTTTAGGTAATTGTTTACCCTTCAAGAACAAATCATTAATCATATAGGAAATAAATTCCTGGGACATATTAGTCACTTGAACACCATCTGGCTCATCCTTTTCATTTAATAATTGTTCAAATTCCAAAATTAAACCTTTATATTTGGTTAAATCAGAGTTGGCATCAAATGAGGTTAAATTCAATGTTCTACAGAAGTTAATTTTCTCTGAGGAATCACCACCAATAGCCTTCTTAAATCTTTCCTCTCTAATGAACCTTTCACACATGGTTAACCCCCTCTTGGCAGTAGCATCATTTGGTTTCACTTTTAATACGATAGTGAAATCATTCTTTGCCTTTTTAAATTCTAATAATCCTACTTCTGACATACCTCTTCTATGATATGCTTTAATATTATTATTATCCAATTTAATAGCCTCATTACAATCGTTTAAAGCAGATTGGAAATTATCCATCTTAATGTGAGCCAGTGCTCTATTAGAATAGAAGATTGACACTGTGGGGTCTAAATCGATGGCTTTAGAATATAATTCAATAGCTTTGGGGAAATTTTGTTTTTTGATAAAGACATTCCCTTCATCTTTAAATTTAATGGCAGCTTCCTTGTCACTAGTAGTTGGGTCAGTCATTATGTGTGTTGCTGGTTGCTTTAGGATTCCTTACACCATGGTTAATAAAATATAATATATTATCACACTTGATATAGAGAGCAAAAATTTATCGATGACCTGCAATTTTTTTTTTTTTTTAAGTTTAATTAAATTTAATTATAAAGAAGAAAAAAATTTGGGCGATGCAAAGTGCGATATAAATATTTACTGGGATGCTTCTAATATACAATGATTTATGGAGTTTATTTTATTTATAAAGATATATATATATCTACCATGCAATATTTTGTAAATATGTGGATCCTTCTTCAATTCCTTCATCACTTTCCATTGCACTTAAAGTATTATTAAATGTTTCGAATTCTAATACAGGTAAAATTTTCAAATTTCTTGATAATTCAGCATTAATTAATGAATCATAAGACCAATCTAAGAAATCTTCCATATTATAATGTAATTTTTTAAACGGTTGCTTAAAAATTCTTGCCAATGTGGCTACATTTGGATGATAATGATCCATTAATGTTGCTAATTCCCATAATGATGATTCAAATGCATGAGTTGACTCGGGGTCTTTACATTCCATATCGAAGGGATCATTATAATCCTGAATATTTTGTTGTAAACGGTTTTTTTCTTCTGGGGATTGGAATGGAGATGATATGAATCTTGGATTATGTATCATAATCATACAATTTGGATGTCTTTTCAAAAGATTATAAATAAATGGTATTACAGAGACAATTGCTGCCGGTGGTGCTGTTAAAGTTAACCTGGCTAATTTTTTAATGAATGATGCGACAAGATGTACTGAAAGATGGGTTGAGGATAAGAAAAGATCCATTAATCTGAAAAATCTTGGTCTATATTTAACATGCATTAAATCTGGTGTTATCAATTGGTATAATTTTGGATAAAAATTTGGATATTCTAAATTTTGTGAATTTATTAATTGGAAAAGACCATTTAATGCTAGGATGGGGATGACCCCAATGGTTTTATCATTGGGGAATTTATTTGTTAAATTATATGAATCGGTTAAGAAATCCATTAATTTTGTTGGTGTATGGAACATTGGTATGATTCTTTTATGAAGGATTAAAAGGATGGTTTTGTATTGGTTAAAAGAGATGTGATCTTGGTTTAATTGGGCAAGCCAATTGGATTCTAATAAAGATTTAAATTTTGATACATTAGAAACACATTGTGGTGGTGTTTCTACAAAGATCTGGAATTCAGGTTCTGGTGAGATTAGGTTTAATCCGATATGAGAATCATGATTCATTAACGTTAACCATTTAGCAATATTCCATTGAGTTTGAAGGTTGTTGGATAATTCTTGTTGAGTATAAAATTGGATATCAGCGAATGGTTTATAATATTTATTAATGAATTCAATAAGAATGAAATTTGTGGATTGTCCCGTTATTGTGTCTTCTTCATTGTTATTTATAATATTTGATTGTCCGATGGCAATTAATAGTTTTGATAAAGTCTTATTTGGGAAGAATGGTCCGATTGCAAAATATTCTGATTCTAATTCAATTAATTGCATATAAAGGTCTAATGAGTCGAGGGCCCATGATGTTTGGATATTTAGTGTTGAGATGATGGATAATAATTTATTTTTGAATGAATCGTATAATTTTCTACACCAAGTGATGAATTTAGATAAAGATTCGGTCTTATTATTATTATTATTTTTCAATAGTATTAATTCGTTTCTTTCGAATAATTTTTTGAAAATATGGAATAAGGAGACGATTAGGAATCTTAATCTTTTCTCTTCATCAGGTTGGGATAAGAAACTTTCTTGTTCATGTTGATGTGGTATGATTAAATCATTAATTAATTTGATGATATTATTATAGTGTGTTTTCTCCTTTGATGAAGTAATTTTTTTGGCAATAGATTTAATTTCATCTATTGATAGTGGCATGTTTGAACGAGCTTGATGAGATGGGTGTGTGTGGTATACAATGTATGTAAATACAATATATATATATATATATATTATACGTCAAGATGATGCTCATCTCATCTCATCTCATCTCAAAAATTTTTCAACATATACAATATTTTTTTTTTTCAATAGAGTTACCCTGAAGTATTGGAAATACTGAATATATATATATATAAAAAAGAGAATATAAAGAGATTGAAGGGTCCACTGGAGGATACGATATGGTGCAAGTGCGTACATATGCGAGGGTGTATATGTAAGAATGTACACATAATAAGAGTATCACACTGTTGTGTGATACATCCCTGGTTGAAACAAGGTGGTTCTCTAATCTATGTGTGTGTAGGGGAGAGAGAGAGGTGCTTGTGTATGTAATCTACCTCTACACTGTATCGTACCACTACAAGACACCAATGTGTCAATACCCTGGGTCAGTACCCTGGGCGGTCAGTACGGTGTGAGTCAACCCACTATATCAGCCCGCACTACCCTCCCCCACACTCCACACAGCAAGCAAACTATCAGAAGAGAACAGTATCTACGACTAGCAGGGCACATTCTGGCGCATACGCGCTACTTCTATCTTACACTATCGGTATAGCTATCACTAACTATCACTAACTATCACTAACTATCAGCACAAGCAGTAGTAGAGCACTCCCCACACCCACACCCCGCAGCGGCCCCCGGGGTTCATTCTCCGCCGCCGCTGAGTCACCGCGGGCCCCGCTGTCACCGCGCACGGCACGCCTCTCTGCGAGCCACCGCGCACTATCAAAACATTTCTTTTTTCCCTCGCCCGCTCGAGGCAAATTTTTTCTCGCCTGCAGTGCGCAGAGCTCAAATTTTTCATTTATATATACCCTGCCCTCGAGATGATCAAGATCTAGAAACCACATTCACTCGTACTATACCATATATACACAGTTTAACACAGTTATAAAACAACAACAACAACAGCACAACTCAAATACAAAATATGTGTGGTATATTCGCTGCTTTTAGACACGACGATGTCCAAGCCTTTAAACCAAAGGCTTTACAACTATCCAAGAGAGTAAGACATAGAGGCCCTGATTGGTCAGGTAACGTCATCAAGAACTCCACTATCCTATGTCACGAAAGACTAGCCATCGTCGGGGTCGATTCAGGGGCTCAACCCATCACTTCCCCATGTGGTGACTATATCCTAACCGTTAATGGTGAAATCTATAACCATATCCAACTAAGAGAAGAATGTCCAGATTACGCATTCAAATCCTTATCAGACTGTGAACCAATCATCCCAATGTATTTGAAATACGATATCGACGCTCCAAAACATTTGGACGGGATGTTTGCTTGGTGTTTATACGATGCCAAGAAGGACAGAATCATCGCCGCTAGAGACCCCGTAGGGATCACGACTCTATACATGGGGAGATCTTCAATGTCACCACAAACCATATATTTCGCTTCCGAATTGAAATGTCTAACCGACGATTGTGACGATATTATCGCTTTCCCACCAGGTCACGTCTACGACTCAGCCACAGATAAGATCACTCGTTATTTCAACCCAGATTGGTTAGACGAGACTAGAATCCCCACCACTCCAGTCGATTTGAAAAAAATTAGATCCACTTTAGAAAAATCAGTTAGAAAGAGATTAATGGCTGAAGTCCCCTATGGGGTCCTCTTATCCGGTGGGCTAGATTCATCTTTAATTGCATCCATCGCCGCTAGAGAAACTGAAAAGGCTAATCGTGAATTAGATCCAGTGAAATATGATGAAGAAGAAGATCCAGAAAAACATCTGGCCGGGATCGACGATGACGGTAATTTGGTCTCTGCTACATGGTCTCGTTTACATTCATTCGCCATCGGGTTACCAGGCGCACCAGATTTAAAAGCTGCAAGAAAAGTCGCTAAATTTATCGGTTCCATTCATCATGAACATACTTTCACTTTGCAAGAAGGTCTGGACGCCCTAGATGATGTCATTTACCATCTAGAAACTTACGATGTCACCACCATTAGAGCCTCTACACCAATGTTCCTTTTATCAAGAAAGATTAAAGCTCAAGGTGTCAAGATGGTTCTTTCTGGTGAAGGGTCCGATGAAATCTTTGGTGGGTATCTATATTTCGCTGCAGCACCATCTGCTGCTGAATTCCATGTCGAATCAGTGAAACGTGTTAAGAACTTACATCTGGCCGATAACTTAAGAGCCAACAAGTCCACAATGGCTTGGGGTCTAGAAGCAAGAGTCCCCTTCTTAGATAAAGAATTCTTACAATATTGTATGAACATCGATCCAAATGATAAAATGATTAAACCACAAGAGGGTAAAATCGAAAAATATATCCTTAGAAAGGCTTTCGATACTAAAGATGAACCTGATATGAAACCATATTTACCGGATGAAATCTTATGGAGACAAAAGGAACAATTCTCTGATGGTGTAGGTTATTCATGGATCGATGGATTAAAGGATACCGCCGAAAGAGTCATTTCTGATGAAATGTTTGCATCTCCAAAGGCTCATTGGGGTAATGATATCCCAACTACGAAGGAAGCTTATTGGTATAGATTGAAATTCGATGCTTTATTCCCACAAGCTACTGCCGCATCCACCGTCATGAGATGGATTCCAAAAGCTGATTGGGGGTGTGCTGAAGATCCTTCTGGTAGATACGCCAAGATTCATGAACAACACGTTGATGCTTAATTTTATACCATGTTGATGCTTAATTGTATACACATATTAACGATAATAATAATATAGATTGTTATAATGTACAAACACAAACATATACACACATACACACACATATATATATATATAAACTGTAATCTTTTTTCTTCTCTATATACTTTATTTTTATAAATATTTTTTACTTTAAAAATATCTTGTTTATATTTGTTTATACTCTTTCTTTAGTGATGTATTTTTACAAATGATATATACGATCAACATGGCAGGATATGCCGCTTAACATATCTATACCCATGCACGGATGTATTTTTCTCATTCTCGTACTTTGAGAACCATCTCTTGTTTAATACCTTTTTGGCAAAAATCATTATCACCTGGCAAGTAAAATTACACAATTTCATAGTACAGAGATGAATTTTCAATACATTCTTTTACCACCTGGTATACATTAACCTTCGTTTCTTCCCCAATCAGATCCATGTAGTTGAATTTTTACCATACATTTTTGAAGAAGGCTACCACTATAAGCTCTAATATTATCTTAAAAATATTTCAAAGTAAGTTAAGAAATATTATTAGAGGAAGCACCATTCAATAACTTTCGAATTAGCAATATCAATTTCTTCCGTGGTTCATGATTCAGTTGAAGTCTTCCTGATGGATTGTGATGATCTTTGTGAAACAGTATCCTCCCTCTCTATTTCTTCCATTTTAGCATTCAACATAATCAAATCATATCTTGTTATCTTTTCATGTCTCAATTTCTTCTTAAGGTTATACTTTCGACACAATTTTTTCCATTTGGATAAAGAAACATTTGAACTATTCATCATTTATGTTGAAATGTACAAGAAATGGGGGTTACTGTTGTTGTTATTTTCTTTTATCCATTAATAACAGGCTTGTTCTATATATATGTATCAAGTTGTTCGAGAATTGTCTAGCAATTATATATAAGTTTTGAAACATCCAGTATACAACAGTACTTTCCCCTTCCAAGAAACAGATTAGGAATAGATATTTTGCTATAATAATAAAGGTTGCCCAAAAGGGAAGTGCAATACAAAAAAATGGTCAGAATATAATACCGAGCTACAATAATGATTCTAATAATAATAATAAGATTAATTAATGCGGGAGGGGAAAAGAGAAAGTAGGCGAAGATAAACGACAGCCTACTTTTTTTTTTGAATCATCTTCCTAAGTTGATATCACTAGAAGCTCGGTTCTCTCTTTCATCGATTAATTAGCAAAGCCTATCTAGCACAATACAAAGAAGTCCTTTTTTATTCACAGAATTTTTTTTTGTCGCCAGATGGAGGGCCCGAAGTTTGGCTCTTTCCCTTTTGGGCCATCCGGTGCCAGGCTTATAAACTGTGCCACTATTTCAACTTAAAGAAAGAAAGGGACCTCTATTGTATGAAGATAATATTGTCTACGACAAGATGCTAATACACAAACTTAATACTTATTAAGTGAAAGGAGTCCGTATTAGAAAGGTATACGCCTCCCTCATCTTAAACGGGAACATGGTAATATAAGTAAGCAAAAAATTAATGGTGTACATATTGTATTACATATATTATATATATATATGCTATTGGGATTGGACGAGGATGGTCCAGGGATGACAATTCATAACTCACGCCATAAGAAATGATAAAATGTAAAGGAAGCGGAAAACACAAAATAACTTGTACGCACTATACAACTCTCTATTCCTCTTCATCTACTTCAATTGGTAAATCATCTAACAATTTCATACTAGCTTCTAATTCTTGGACACATTGTCTGTAATGAACTAATTGAATATTTTGGAACAATTTGACCAATGAAATGATATCAACAGTATCAGTAACCTCAGTCATCTTTTCTACAGCAGCAGTAATATTAGATACAAAATCATCTTCTAATTTTTCTAATAGTTTATCTTCTTCAGAATCATTTTCTTCATCAATTACCTCCTCTTTTCCAGTTTCATCTATTTCAGGGAAGGTTTCGGTCTCAACTTCCTTGGCAGTTTCTTTTGTCTCAGCCGGTTTATCCTTTCCCTCCTTCTTTGATGATTCAACCTTTTCCTTATCCGCATCAACACCAGGATTAGTAGTAGTTTCTTCTTCTTCAATTGGCTTCGGTTCAACAGGAGCTACTGATTGAGTAGAATTTTTAATCTTAATTTCATGACGCATGGTATCAAACTCAAGTCTAGATTCTTGTACTCTTTTACGTAATTTCTTCACAGTTTTAAAATCAATATCCAATAAGTCAGTCAATTTTTGATTAAATTCCTTCACAATCATACTATCCATATCATCTTTACTTTGATCAATGTTTTTATAACATTGACTCCATGATTTAAATGCTTTAATCAAATTATTTAAGTCCTCATCTTCTTCCTCATCTTCTTCCTCTTCTGCACTATCTACCCTACTAAAACCTTGCTCTTCTCGTTTCTTTAAATTGATGAAGATATGTTGAGAATCTAGAACAGCTTTACTTATAGCAATGGCAAAGGATCTATTTAAGATTGAAGCATCAATTGTGTCATTTAATTTTTTTTCTTCTTTCTTATTTTGTGCATTTTTGTCATCAGGATCTGTATCAGTAGAAGCCCCCTTTGGTGAACTTTCTTCCTCTTCTTCGTTCCACCAGTGGTTTAAACTTTCAGTCAAATTTGGTG
>JAJLXW010000503.1:138444-161717 GCA_030571515.1 Monosporozyma aquatica
CAATTCAAAAGTCTTAGTGACTAGTAACAATCTGTTTAAGACTTGTTCTAAAGCATCTACTTTCAATTCTAACTGTTGATAATCTTGTGGTAATTTAGAAATTTCATCCTGTGGTATAGCCCCAACTTTTTCTTGAAAGAATCTTGTTGTCTTTTTGAATTGTAATTTTGTTTGAGCATCAGGGGACAAGATTTTATTATTAATTGTCTCTTGTGCTGATTGTGCTGCTGTGGTAATTGTATTAGTTAATTTATCAAGACTGAAATTGGCAAACATCTTTGAAGTTTCAGCTCTAGGTTATGTATGCCGTTGTTTTATGTTGTCAAATCACCCTATTCTAAGTTGGGCTTTCCTTATACAAACTTTGAAATTTATTTTCTTTCTTCAGTGAAAAAAAAAAAAAAATTAAATGGGAAAATAACGATATTTAACTGAGGGAAGATGCTAAAGATATAGGAAGAAGTGTATATAATATAGATGACATATGTTTGGTATTAAATATATTTGATCTCTTCTGTTGTTTCATATTCAAATGATTCCTGTTCGTTAGGTCCAGTAGTAGTAGTAGTGGTGGTGGTGTCATGATGATCTGGATGCCGATCCCGACCCTGATCATTTGACGATTCCGATTCCGATATTATTTTCTTCAACTTGGAAATACTATTTAACTTATTTGTCTTTGCCTTATTAAAAGTTTCTACGTCTTCAAGATATTGTTTCGTTAAATTATTATCATAATATTCATTTACTTTCTGCCAATCTTGTTCCATTTCTGTCATTTTGGTCTTATTCTGATTAATTTGAGTATCAATATCTTTAAATTTGGTATTGTATTCCTTTTGTAATTGTTCTTTCCTATCTTTACAATTTTTCCATTGATTAGCAATAAATCTATCATGACTTAATTGTTGTAATTGGATATTATCAAAATTTGGTTTTGAATAAAATTTCCCTTTATATATTATAATATCTTCTTTATTTTTAGGTGTTGCCCATGGATTATCCCCTTGCCTCATAGCCATTTGTCTTGAAACATTTAAAGTATTCTTGTTTAATTGTTTCTTTGATTTCAATGTCTTATATGTGAAATATGGAACTCTTGGCACCGTATTTAAATCAATGGGTGTTTCAATATATTTATATTTATCTTTATCATATTTGATAATATTTTGTGAAGCTTTGTAATAAGCCAATTTCCCCTCTTTGGCTCTTAATTCATTTAATTCTTCATTTTGTATAGTTTCTAATTGTGTTAAGAATTCAGGATATTCAATAAGATGTGAGTATTTTTGATATTTAATTTCCTGTGACCAATCCAATTGATCTGGTGTTAATGTTGATCTGAAAGGTGATGTAAATATTCTATCATTATTTTGTGCTTCATCCTTTTTCACCAAAGTTGATCTTGGTTGAGTTCTTGCTGTTGTGGAATGTAGAAAATATTGTCCTTGTGGTACATTTGGATGTTGTTCATTATATATTAATTGATCGAAGACCTGATCAGTTTCCGTAGAGAAATGCTCAAGCATTATTTCGGTTTTTTATGCAGGTATGTCGTTGAACTTGGGCAAGGGGTTCTGTTAGGCCAAAGGTGTTATGTCAACACCTTTGTGTAAGAATGGTTACGTCTTCCCATATGTATATATATATACCGGTATACAATTAGATATCGAAGTTCTTTGGAACTTGCAATCTTCCTGTTGTATATAGAAGGGAGAAAAGTAGTCTTCTTCCTTGTGCTACCTTCAAAGAACAGATCAGTATAATCCGTCCCCTTTCTTCCCTGAACCAGATTGTTGCAACTAAAGGGCGAGGGTTTAAAGGATGTGTCCAAGGGGAGGATGCAACAACAACAGCAACAACAACACGAAGAGGGGATGTGCCCTTATTAGTAAAAGAGGGAAAAATAAGACATTCTTTGAAACGGATCTTTATAGCATATTGTAATAATAATTACCTTGTTGTATTAATAACGGACCCTTCAAATAGGAAGGTTCTATTTACAGTTTACGTAATGGGTAATAACTCCTCTTGGCTATTCTGTTTACTTATTCGGAACCCCTATTACTACCGGGAGAAGTAGTATTATTTGCCAGGGACAAAAGGGTGCTTTTGGCCAAAGGATCTTCAAGACAATCAAGACTAGATTCTAGAGATTGGCCATTGTACTACCACCATCTCTTATTATAAGTCCTATTTACACTTGTTACTATTCGTTGATATGCTGCTGTTGAGAGAGGGTGAAGAAGGAAAAGCTACTCCGAAGAAATAGAAGCCTATAGGGCCAAGCCAAGTAATTATGAAACCTCACAGAGAGAGAAAGAGAGAGGAAGATTGAGGAGAGGGATATATTATGTCCCATCATCGTCTCTTGGTTGCATTCTTCTGTAGTATTAATAGTATTAATAGTAATATGATGCAGTTTATATAAATACCGATCCCATTTTAAAAGGGTTACTTTTTTGGTTTCCTTATTTCCTTTCCTTTCAAATTGCATCCCGTATCTTATTTCAAGTTATCCACTTCTCTGTCCCCCCTTATCTTATCTTACCTTCAAGTTATATAAAGTGTGGTACTCCATAATATAATTCACATACACACACACATACATAAATCAAAGAATAAGAACAAGAAAACAGACACACATACACACACAATCCCACCCCCCCAGATTTTAAAATAATAACAATGCTAGCTACTGTTGATAACATTTTACGTATTATCAATTTCCTATTTATGGTTATTACCATTGGGTTAATAGCTGCTCTATTAAATACGACAAACCATAATTTAAGTCGTGTTAATTATTGTATGTTTGCTGTTGCATACGGTATCACTACGGATTCGTTCTATGGTGTTGTTGCCAATTTTGTCGAGGCATTATCATGGCCAATTATCCTAGCCACTTTAGATTTCTTAAATTTCGTCTTCTTTTTAACTGCTGGTGCTGTCTTAGCCGTTGGTATTAGAGCCCATTCATGTAAAAATAGGTCATATTTGGATCATAATAGTATTATTCAAGGGTCCGAGAATCGTTGTAGAATGTCACAAGCCGCTGTCGCCTTTTTCTTCTTCTCAATGGCTATATTTTTGGCTAAATTTATAATGAATGTAGTGAATTGTTTCACCAATGGAGCATTTGGATCTCCAATGTCAAGTCCATTTGGATCAAGATTCTCAAGAAGAAAGAGAACAAATCAACCAAGTGGTGTACCAAACATTTCACAAGTTTAAAACAAGTTCGCCTGATTAATTAACTGTTCTTCCCACACACACGAATACAAAAAAAAACACATATAATTATTATTATTTCTCCTTAAACTTAACTGGTTACTAATTTTATTTTATTTTATTTAATATTCTCTCTCTCTCTCTCTATCTCTCTCTTCAGGTGCACCTACCCAGAAAAAACTCTATATTTTATTTTATATTATTTTATTTTTATGTACTTATTTTCCATACCCTTAATTAGTAATACCATATTATATTATACTATATTATATTTTTGTTATATTAGTGTAAGTATAAAGCATCTTTTAAATAAGAAGCTGTTAAAATACTTCAAACATAACTTTGGATTAAATTGAAAATATGAATATTCAGATTTTATTAATGATAATAGTGAAACTATTGAATTTGAATATATATATATATATATTAGATCATCATCCCCTGTCAAATGGTTTTAATTTAGATATAATTTCTTTTGGTATTGCATTCCATTCCGGATAATATTGCATACCCACACTAGAGACACTCCACCAATTAAATGGTAATAAATTGGGAGGCACTTTAGGACCATATTTCCATGTTCCATTAACACCTAACGTGTGTATTCCACCATGATTATCCTCTCCATAAAGATATTTGTTATCTTCTTTTCTACTTCTACTGGTGCTGGAAGACGAAGAAGAAGAAGAAGAAGGTTCTTCTCTTACGAAAAAATCCTGCATTATACTTGTTTGATTCTTTTTATGTCTAAATAATGGATTTTCCTTCACGGGATATGTTACCGGTCTATACCCATTATACATTATATCTGTGTTCAATTCTTGTGTTTCCAAGTATTGTGTCATGGGGACTCTTGGTAATCGTTTCCATATGTGTCCTGATTTGGGGATGTATTTATATGTGGCCAATGATTTTTTGTGTATCATATTTTGCTTCCTTGTTTGTGTTTGAGTTGTTGTTGAGTGGACATGTTGTTGTTCTTGCCAACCTCTACCCGATCTCCTTATATATATATACTAATCGCCCCTCATTGAATGAAGGGCTTGATAGGGCTGGCAGTTTTCGGAGTTAACAGACTGCCCGCCGCGCGGTCACGTGGGTGTACTGTGTACAAGATTATACTATATATACTATATTTAGTGTATATATAGTATGGGGGATCCAGTGGCATTACATCTGGTCAAGAGTCCATGGCCAGTCTGTAGAGAACGTCACATTTGTCGTGTAGCCCGAGGAGGTAGTAGTGTTCCCAGTGGGTGGTTTTTGCTGCTGTTAACAGTTCTGGGATGTTGTAGTGGTTGTGTTCCAGTGAAGAGAGCAGGGTTTCCACTGTATGCGACGACGGTGGGTGCTGTGCGTGTAGCGTGGTCCACAGGGTGCGTTCCCCCGTGGTAAGTGGTCCTGTAGTGTTGGTGGAACAGTATTTGGTCACCCACTGTGTGAACAACTGTCTACGTTCTTCCAAAGTGTATCGCTTGTAATAATACAACAACGTGGTCACAAATGACCTCTGTTCTTTCTTATCGGGGATCCGGGCATTGATATGGAACTGTTTCCACAGGGGTTTGTTCTCTTTCTTAATATCCTCGAAGATGGTGTCTTTATCGATAACACTCTTGGACACAATATGGGATAAATAGTGGTACTTTGTCGGTATTCGTTCATCCTCATCCTCATCCTTCTCCATCTCTACACCCTTTGCTTCCCCCTTCTCCCCACACCATGTTTCAAAAATGGTTTCTCTTTCAATATCATCCACTATATGATAAAAAATTGGATCAGAGATACATTTGTTCATTTCAATCTTCCAAAGACTATACGGATTTAATTTATAACGATTAAACATTTCTTTATATTCAGAAATTATGGAATCTGATGTCTCTAATTTTATCTTCTTATTAAGAGGTTCGTCATATTCCTCTTCCTCTTCCTCTTCCTCTTCCTCTTCCTCTTCCTCTTCCTCTTCCTCTTCCTCTTCCTCTTCCTCTTCCTCTTCCTCCTCTTCTTCTTCTTCTTCACTACTTGAGGAATATTCTGTTATTAATGGTTGATTTTCTCCCCCTCTCTCCACTTCTTCCTCTATCCCCACTTCTTCCTCCTGTTGCTCCACCTCCTTCACTGTCAAAACATTAATTTGATCTAATATACTCTTATACACTGTGTCACTATCTCTCTTCCCACTGATATAACCTCTAGACATCCCAATCAATAATATTAAATTATTCCTATCTATTTCACTCAATATCTTTAAACTATCTTCATCAACCAATTTATAATATAATTGGTCCTTATATAAATATAATTTGGTTCCATTATCATATATTATTAAATACCATTCATTAACTAACGGTATGACAAATACTGGCTTTCTTGTTTCTTTTCTTCTTATTGCATTTTTCCATGGATTGACCCACGTCGTTTTTTTAGTCTCTGTATTATAATAATATTTCTTACCATTTGGTGCTTTATATTCTTTCCAAACGTTACCCATTGTCTTATATTTTCATTTGGGTTACTGTCACTGTTTGAATACATATAAATCTGAAACTTTTCACTTAAACTTCAACTTTTTTTTTCATTTCAATGTGAAAAATCAATTAAACAGAACTTGTGAATACATAGAGTGTATGATAGGAACACACACGAACACAACCATACCGAGATGTCATTCTATGTCAACAGAGTACGAACATTCATTGCTAATAATGATATCCCAGTCGGGTACCAAACACCAAGTTTCCCATCATTATATTGGCCCATATCAAATGATAAATATAGTCTGGCATTTCTATATAATATTAGTGATATTTGGAAATTTACATTATATTGGTGTTTAATCCTAAATGGTTGTTTCTACATGGCTGCCACAATGTGGGCGATAATATCACATAATAATCATACATATAGAAATAATTACGTGTATCACATTTGGACAAGAGATTTACATCATGACCATTCAAGAAATACAAATAAGAACCGTTCATCAAGAAATGAAATGAAATTACCAATTATTATATTTACCGTCTATATGGGATATGCTGGTATTCAAGGACTTGTCGTGGGAACAGTGATGGGGTTTTTAATTGGTGCCATCTATAGAGCAGGATTGTTTGCCATGTCCACATGGATACCACTTTGTTGTGCTGCAGCCACTGTGTTATATGACGTCGTGATGTCTTATTCCAACGTTGGTACTGTGCTATAGCCAGGGTTGCTCCTTAATAATAATAGTATACTATCATCACCTTTAAATTGGGCATCGCCTCTTTTTCTTTTTTTTTTCTCGACAGACTTTTTTCCACGTCATATATAAATGGAAAGAAAGGTGAAAAAAAACCCGTTTCAGATCCTCAAACGGTGCAAGCAACCAATCACAAACACACACAATATGTCTTCCCCTGCTTTGATTAACCGTGCCTTGACCAATGTCAGAACAGAACTAGATTTCCTTAGAGAGTCAAAGGTTATCTCAGAAGAAGCTTACAACAATATTCTAGATCAAATTCCTATTAAATATGATCCTAATAATGCAGTGAATAGACCTTCACCAGATAACACTAATAATAAAGAATATGTAGAGGCTCTATACGAGTTCCAACCACAACAAGATGGAGACTTATATATTAGACCAGGTGATAAGATCGAAGTGGTAGAAAAACCTTCTCCTGAATGGTATAAAGGTAAATGTAATGGTAATGTTGGTATGTTCCCATCAAACTATGTTAAACCATTAGAATCCGCAATGGTGAAAGTTCAACCTCCAAGCTATCAACCTCCAAAGGAAAAACCCCCTCAACAATATGATTATCAATACCAACAGCAACAAACTCAACAATATCAACCACCTTATCCACCTGCTTCTACAGGTTACTATCAACCACAACAAGTGCAACAACAACCTCAACAACTGGTGGTACAACAAGATCAACAACAACAACAACATACCGGTTCTTCTCAATTGAAAAAATTCGGTAGTAAATTAGGTAATGCTGCTATTTTTGGTGCTGGTGCCACTTTAGGTAGTGATTTAGTTAATAGTATATTCTAAAAATGATACTGAAGAAACAGTGATGAAGTAACGAACACACACACACACATACATACACATGTTTTTTGCTATGAAAACAGATTCGAGATCTTTTTTTTTTGTTTAAAGATTATATACAATTTTGTATTTTGGAATATGTACTTTTATGATAGGTTGTAGTAATGCAAACTACTCCTCCCCCGTTCACATCCTATCTCCATAAAAATGATGGATTCTTCTAATTACATTAAGTTTCATTTTATTAGAATATTTAGGGTTTAATAATTCAAGAATATCTCGTTTCCATTGTATTCTTAATTGCTTGGATAATAATTGATATCCATATTCATATAAGTTTGATATTTCCATGAATAATAACCCTAAATTTTCATAATTTTTGTCATTATCATTATCTCTAGCTTCATTCAAATTTAACAACCTTTCTACGTTATTTAATGAAATTTTTAATTGCAGTCTTAACGTCTTACCATGAGACCAAACATTACCCCATTTGATTAATCTTTGAATCATAATCCCCAAGGAATATAAAAGAAGTAAAGAGGGGGATAATGCAATCATACCAAATAATAATTCTTGTGATTTTAACATCTTATCAATACCATTCAGCGCAATGGTACCATCCACTTTCATCTTTTGTATTTGAATTAAAATAGATCTAATTAATTTACCATTCATGGTGTTTTTAATGGGTTGAGATAATTGTGTTTCATATACTGTCATAAATTGATCAAACTTTCCCATTTCAATGTTTTTGATCACTTGATTAATCATTTCATCCTCAGACATTACACTCGAGGAGGAAGAATTTGAAGAAGATATAACATTATTATCAATTAAAAATTTAATTATCATTCTAATTAATGAATCTTGTTCACTTTGTACTGTGTCCTTAGATATCATAGAAATAATCTCCGAGTCATCATGTCTTATTGTAGCCAAGACACGTTTAAAGGGTAACCATACCCAATTTTCTATTAACCCTCTAGAAAGATCAATAATATTCTTTTCAATGAAATTTTGTAAAGTGAACCGGGAATCCCAAATGGATTGAATTATATGTGGGATACTAACCCCCCCAGTAACTAAAATAGGCCAATACCTAGTAAAAACATTCAGTTTCTTAATTGGGATCAATTTTTGCACTTTATCCAAGTCTGGTAATTCCTTCATGAGAGTTTGCTCCTTTGTGGAGATATTATCTAAACTTTTCACATCTAGTGATCCAGTGGAAGATAAGAAAATTAATCTACCCAAAATTTTGCTAGCCTTTTTTAATTCTTTTTCATTAGTTGATATTATATTTTTCAATTCATATGTGATCATATTTAATGGTTGTTGCCACATAAAGAATTTAATTAATTTAAGTGGGTTAAAATCTGATAAAGATTTTCTTTGTGGTAACCCAATCAATTGATAATTCTGTATCATGAACAACTTTATCATCTTTTCGGGTCTCCATAAATCAATATGCTCTTTACTGACCAACTTTCTTACAAATTTAATGATTCGATATCCACTCGTTTGAATGAGATATGCCATTTTACTCCAATCTGATGTGACTAAAGTTTCATAATATGTTTGATGTGTATATGCTTCAGGTAAAAGAATTAATAGTTTATTGATGCTCTTATAATACCATACTATAGCGATATATTTATTAATAATATCATACATTTCTTGTTCTAAAGGGGTATCCAGAGTTCCAACCTGTTTTAAACCCTCGATAGCGAGAGAAATCGGTTGATAATCAACCTTGACGAGTTGGTGACTTTGGTTTATCATAAAGGTATCATTCTTAAGCTTTGTCTCTAATGTATTTATGATAATTTTAATTTGATTTAAATATTCTTGTAAAAGGGTAAGATTCTTAGTCGGTGTGGTACCTATCGCAATGGTTTTATTTAGGATACCATTTTCTAAAGTCTTCGTCAATTGTTCGTTGACTGTATCAATTTGGTCCAGTATGAAATAATTATAGATCATTATAAGCTGACTGGCCTTAGCAAGGTTACAGTATGACAGGTAAGTTTTCCAGTTGGACTTGACAAAAATAAAATTATAGAAAAACTCAAATAAACTTGTTGTTGCAACACTTTGCAACTCATCCGGGTTGGTTTAAATAGTGAAAGAGGAGACATTATTAAAGGGAAGTTAAAACATGGTTAAAAAAGTTCTTTCTTCCCTATTTACACTAATTTTATCCACCAATGAGGGTTGAACTGACGAACTAATGAATTATTTCATTACAAATATGATGTTTACCTTATATGAATAGCTTCACTCTTTATGTATACTTATAGTAACGTCACTACCAGAGGTGAGAGAGTAGGACTTATATATATTCTTCACATCAAGATTAGGGTCCACTACAATAGAAGTTACCTGATACGGGAAGAAATATGCACGAATCTGCAGGGAATATGCAAGAACCTTCTAGAAACGGAAAGAAGTTTCCTCTTTGGGAAGAAGAAAAAAGGCAAAGATCAGATCATATTTATATATATATATATATGTATACAAATTTAAGAGAGTTGTAGTGTGAATAGGATCATGAGGTTTGTTGAGAAGATGAGGGAGTGCGCTCAATAGCTAGGACACAAACAAAGCATAAAATGACCACTGTTGAATCATATATTATATTTCCCTGTATAGATGAAGCTATTTCACCATCACAGTATACTTTTGGAAGGAAAAGAAGATATAAATGCGAAGATACATTACATAATGATGATACGGGGATTAGTACCAAGAGGAAATGTGGTAGGGATCAAACAATAACATATTGCATCCGGTCACTCTCATCAAATCAATATATTTGTCATGTGAAGAAAAGAATAGCCATCCAAAATGTGGAAGCAATGATACGACAAGAATATTTGAGATTACAACAAACACTTTATACACCCACGTATCAGGTAGAATTCGATGCCAAAGGACATGAAACATATAGAGAAGATATCGCCAGGATGAGGGAAATACAAAAAACGATATGGGAAACTTTGAATTTTAATCAATTATATTCAAATTGTGCTAAATCGCAATACCAGAACGATAAAATAACATACAATGACAATATATTAACCATTAACCAGGGGTATAAGATACCGTTTGACCAAAGGATCACAGATTGTAACATTATCGAGTATAAATTAGAACCAGAAATGGGTAACACCACCACTTCCATCAATGCCATAGCTGAACTGTTCATCGAGACATCGAGATCCACTCACCCACCACTGTTAGAAGAGGTGACAGATGCCATGTTCAAATAGCAGATATTATCATTTTACGTGAACTGACACAAATTATAACTAAACAGATCAAATTATATCCCAATGCGGACATAATTACCTGAAAAGGAAACAATGTGTCAAAAACACGGTTGGCCAGAACCACCCAGACACCGCCGCCACGAGAACAATAGCCTCCGCGTCGCGAAAACAATTTTTTACCAATTTTCGTGTCATCTTTACTTTTTTTTTTCCTTCGAGAAATGAAAAAAATTTGATTTTAGAATTGGAATCGCTGTTTATTTATAACAACAAGAAAATTTCACTGCAATTTTTCACTTTTATAAGGTGCTGCTGCATTGATGTCAGAAGACAAGGCTTAGTCTGTGGTTGTATTTAATATTCTGTCCTCAATTCTGGTGTTATTTTTGCTGCTGCTTTTCTGGGCAAAAATTTGATTCTTTATTTGGCTTTTTGAATAGTTATTTTGACACAAGACAGAAGTGAAGTGACGTGATAAAAGTTTTTTGTTTCAGTACTTTGATCTGCCCTGTTGTTTCCATTCCACAAATATATAGATATTGAGTTCAGTTTGTTCTATTTGTCTTTTACATAAATTTATTCCCTCTATTTTTCCTTTTAATTCTTTATTCAA
This sequence comes from Monosporozyma aquatica, assembly GCA_030571515.1. Classification (NCBI taxonomy): domain Eukaryota; kingdom Fungi; phylum Ascomycota; class Saccharomycetes; order Saccharomycetales; family Saccharomycetaceae; genus Monosporozyma; species Monosporozyma aquatica. The sequence goes on from JAJLXW010000503.1 coordinate 149,609, forward strand.
TTTTTTATCTGTTACAGTCCCCTGTGCCTTTTCTTTCTATATTGCATTACTTTTTAATAATCCACTTTGATCTCAGTAACAAACTATTTTGATAACTATTCAACATGGCAAGAAGAAATTTAACGAATTCTCATATTAATTTGAATTCGGATTCACAAGAAAATTTTCATTCAATGGGTGCAAATTCACCTGAGTTTGGCTTAAATAATAACAACAACAACAATAATAATCATAGCAATATGGAAAATCCATTCTTAGCCAGTGATGAAGAAGATGAAGGACACAATATGCCAACAAATCCATATATCAATACTCGTCCACAATCAGAATCCTCTTCTTTAAATTATACAAGAAATGATATAGATGATCCAAGTAAATCAAAAGCTTTATTGCAAGATGATTCCACAAGATTTAATTTCGAGGACTCTACAGCACATAAGATATCAGATTATAAAGGTTATTATTCAAGAAACACAAGCGTTCTCCATAATAATGATAGTAATAACAATAACAACAACACTTCAGATAACAACAACAAACATCTACTGCCACACAATTTCTCTTCAAATAATAATATGACACCAAATAACCACAATTTTTCTAGCGCGGAAGCCTCACCAAACTTAAATTTAAATAATAATGATATCATGTCGCCACCCGCCTTTGATAGGTATCCATTAGTTGGCTCCAGAGTGGCATCATCAACAAATTTAAATGTACCAAATAATAATAATGATAAGTTTTTTTATTCAAATAAATCTTCTCCGAGAGAAAGATCAGGTTCCACTTTCTCATCATCAAATAATCCATTCACTGCAGAACATGATTTTTCGCCCTTTGGTGGATATCCAACAACATCGTTCCCTCTATTAATGGATGATAAAGAAGACGATGATTATTTACATAACCCGGACTTAGAAGAGGAGGCTAAATTAGATAGACAAAGATTTATGAATGATTTTAAACATATGGATAGAAAATCATTTGTTGGGTTAATCGGTATCTTGGTACTTTTCGCTGCAGGAATTGTTATCTTTATAGTCTTACCAGCCTTAACTTTCACTGGTGTCACAGACTATGGTTCCAAAGAAGAAGTTATAGAATTACTAACACCATACCAATATCCACAATTATCTGCTATTAGAACCACTTTAGTGGACCCAGATACTCCCGATGATGCCAAGACTAGAGAGGCAAGAGATGGATCCGATTGGGAATTAGTATTTTCCGACGAATTTAACGCTATTGGCAGAACATTTTATGAAGGTGACGATCAATTTTGGACTGGTCCTGATATTCATTATGATGCCACAAAGGATTTAGAATGGTACTCTCCTGATGCGTCCACAACTTATAATGGTACTTTACAATTAAGAATGGATGCTTATAAAAATCATGGACTTAATTATAGATCTGGTATGTTACAAAGTTGGAATAAATTATGTTTCACACAAGGTATTTTGGAAGTATCTGCTAATTTACCAAATTATGGGCGTGTCTCTGGGTTGTGGCCTGGTCTTTGGACCATGGGCAACTTAGCTAGACCTGGGTATTTAGGTTCTACTGAAGGGTTGTGGCCATATTCTTATGATTCATGTGATGCCGGTATCACACCAAATCAGAGCTCTCCAGATGGTATTTCATACTTGCCCGGTCAAAGATTAAGTGTTTGTACATGTGATGGTGAGGATCATCCAAATCAAGGTGTAGGGAGAGGTGCACCGGAAATTGATGTTATTGAAGGGGAGACAGATACTACTTTAGGTGTTGGTATTGCCTCGCAATCTTTCCAAGTAGCGCCATTCGATATTTGGTATATCCCAGATTATGATTTTGTAGAAGTTCATAATGCCACTACAACTACGATGAATTCATACTGTGGTGGTCCATTCCAACAAGCTGTCTCTGCAGTTACTACGTTAAACACAGAATGGTATGAATTTGGACCCCAAGGTGGTTATTTCCAAAAATATGCTATCGAATATTTGAATGACGACACAGATGGATACATACGTTGGTTTGTTGGTGACAATCCAACATGGACTCTTTATGCTACCGCTTTACATCCAAGTGGTAATATTGGCTGGAGAAGAATAAGTAAAGAACCAATGTCCATGATTTTAAACCTTGGTATCTCTAATAACTGGGCATACATTGATTGGGAATCTATCTTCTTCCCAGTAACCATGTCCATCGATTACGTTAGAATTTACCAGCCAAAGGATGCTATATCAGTTACTTGTGATCCTGAAGATTATCCAACATACGATTATATTGAAACCCATGCAAATGTTTATCAAAATCCAAATTATACCAGCTGGGCAGCTGCCGGTTACTCGTTCCCCAAGAATATTTTAACCGGTAATTGTAAGAGTTCTAAATATTCATTAAAGGCGGATTCATGATTTTATTATCGATTTCTTAAAGGAAGAGATAAATAAAGAGAAGCTCCTACCAGGAGAGCAACGTCCATCAGCATGCCAGTCGATTATCCATCATAGCTTCGATCAACAAGGCCTTTTGTTTTATTATATACGTGAGGTTTCTATCTCTTGGTATCTTTCGAAACTTATACTTTCCAATATTCGATCAACCGTATTTATTGGCTACCGTTTAACATGCACATAATTATATAAAGATGTAGATACTAACTATGAATTATATATATAAAAACTTAAGCTGCGTAAGTGTCCATTGGTGCAAACATGAGCTTTGTTCTTCTTTTTCAAGTCGGGAGTCTTGGTATATTATCGTTTGTTTGGCGATCTTTTGAAAAAATACGAAACAAATAACGGACACTTAGAGAATATACAAAATAAAACTTGATAGATTCTATAAGCTGGACAGAGACAAGCATAGCAATTCACCGTCAGATCATTGGATAATATATATAGATTACCTAACTTTTCGATATTTCTATGAGTTTGTTAGAATTAGTCCAACCATCTACCGAAAAGAGACACACTCTTTTCACTTGGACAACAACAACTTTTGAAACCATTTCAAATCTACAAGGGTATGACAATAAGGACATTCCTGGGACAGTAATAGACAATTTAATCAATATAATTACTCAAATTGACACGTTTATACGATATTTAACCATTAGTGAAGATAAAGACCAACTTCACTCTCATTATGTTTTTATTCGCCTCTCACACGTATATTCTATGGCCCTTTGTCGGTTAGAACCTGTGTCTCCAGGTAAGATCTTCGATGGTGCAGAACTGCTACTGAAAGTGCTTGGCGAAGAAGATGTCTCTTTACCTGATCCATTAGAAGACTCATCCAAGAAGTCAAAGAAAAAGAAGAACTCGTCCAAAAGGTCACACACATATTCATCTGCCAAAGATCTGGCAGTCGTAATGTTATCACAGTTGTTTGAGTTGTTTGCAAAAGATTTGACGTCCCTTGTCCCGCTATTGAATTCACACATTTTCAAAGATTTGAAGAAGGCTATAGAGAAAAGCAAATACCGCCACGCAACTTATATCGTATCTTTGCTAAAGTTGTATAATGTTATCTTAACTCATTGTGAAGAGACCACAAAAGATGCGATGCAAACTTCCAAGTTCACAAAATTATCCAAAAATATTTTTGAGTGTATCTATGAAGATGATGAATCTTTCCCTGTAGATATGATTTGCTTATTGATTGACACATGGGGTATAGTCCTCACACAAGAGCATTTTATCAAAGAAAACTCATCTAATTTAGTAGAGGCTGTGTATAATAAGTTTTACGAGTCTGAGATTGGTATCTATGGGTTTATTAATGATAGTACGAGAATTCCTACTGCAAAGATCTTGGGAGATATATTATTCAACTATATTCATGTTAAACAGTTTATATCTCTAGCGGATGCATTACACCTCTATGTTAAACTTCTGGGATCAGCAAAGATCAGAGATGTAAGATCGGGTTGCTTTGAATCTATAATCCATTTTATCACTTTAAATCTATCTGTCAATGCTCATTATTTGGAGGATACGTCTTATCTCGATATACTAGAGATTATTTTTCAAATATTTGATCATAAAAACGTTAAAAATCTTCGAGTCGGTACTATCTCAAGGTTGATGAGGTACCTTGGCTATATGCATGATATATTACTACCTTATATCAACGATTCTAATAAAGTTCAAATTCTTTTTACACTTCTTGAACTACATAACGGTTCCGAAAATAAGGAAATTGGCAAGAAATTGGCAAACCTAATTAATCCTATATCAGACAATCAGTGGTATACTTTAGCGACCCTTGAATTAACCGAGAAAATTTTAATCACTTTGGGTTCATCATTTACCCATGAAAAACTTTTAACTACCACTTTGAAGGATACCTTATTGCAACTTTCTATCTCCGATAATTTTTCGATCAGAATATATGCTACTAAAGTTATTAAACATTTACAATCAAGTTGTAAGTATATGGTTCTGGATACTATGGAGACTTCATTAAGTGTGTTAATTAAAGGCTTTTCGGGACAAGGCAAGTTTGAATACTCTAAGTTACATGGTAATGCATTTTTACTTGCTAATTTGATTGAGTTAGCCGATAAGGACATTGTTCCCTACGAATTAATTATGAAGATTACCGTCTTTGCTACTTCATTTATAAAGAATAACACTACCTCAACTAACTCTGATTTATATTTCAAGGGATTAATATCTTGGATTTTGATGAGTGGATTAATGAACTATAAGGATGAATATTATTTGAAAATGCAAACGTCTCAATTGTTCCTTTTTTGGAAAGTACTGCTAACACATTCTTTTACATATCGCGGCGAAGAAGAGCTGAAACGAAATCTCGAAATAAGAACACATGCTCTTACTTGTCTGTTAACGTATTTGAATAATATTACAATCGAAGAAAATATGGCTAAGCAAATTGCATACCTTTTGACAAAATGCTCCAACTTTAACCATTCCGTCACACTGAAATCCAATGAACTTGATAATATTTTACTAGCTAATGAAAACAGAATTTTACAAGTGTATATTAAGATTAAGGATTTTGTTAGTGCTGATTTTAATAACTCTCTACTTTTACTAACAATGAAGAATTTTTCTGATCCTAATCTTTATATTGAGCCATCAAAGAATACACTTTCCAATATTTCACGTCTCGTTAAGAACAAAAAGAAGGAAACGGACAAAAAAGAGCCCGTAATAAGTTTGAAAATCGACAGTCTACTTAGACAACAGGGAGACTTTGCATTTGGTTTGTCTAGTAGGATCGAAACAAATTATATTAAGGATATAATATCAACACCTAGTAGGAACAAATCTCATATCAACAACTTATGGGTGAAAAATAGATACGAATGGTATGCCTGCTTTGAAGAAGAGGTAACGAGACCGATCTCTCCTGTCCTGTCATTCGATTCTCTTGTGTTACTGTATGGTGACACCAATGCTGGAACTTCTAATCCAGCCTTACCTAAAACCACTACCTCTTTAATTGACCTTTCATTGAAATTATTCTCAAGCGTCTTCCCTTATCTGAATAATAAAATCCAATTTTCGGTACTTGAAACTTTGAACCTTTCTCTCTTTTCAAAGGCGACCACTGCTTTAAGAAGCGTAGCAATCAGTGCCAATGTTTGTACAGCGCTATACCAAGCATTACTAAAAATCCATAAAAAACGTATAGGACTTGAAGAGCAAGTTGGAAGGCTGATCATTGAAACATTAAAAAAGATTGAATTTCATAATGACGAAACCCTGACCGTTTTAAAATCTGAATGTCTCGGTCTAGTCTATGCCACAGTTACAAGTAACTTTGATTTAAATCGACGCAGGGAATATATTGCGGAAGGTATAAGAACGTTTATAAAAAGCTTAGTAGATATTGAAGAACCGTATCCTAGAATGCTTTTTGTTTTGGGGTTAGCTGCCCTATACAAGTATAATACCAACGATGCTTCATTTAAAACAGTCTATGAAATTGTTTGTACCTTGGTAAACGACCCTCATCCGGTAGTGCACTCATGGTCACTTTATGCTCAATATTATTTGTTCGAAAACCATATAGGATTGGATCTTCCAACAGTTTCGGAGATTCTATCCTCATTGGAAAACTACCTCATCAATCCTTCGTACGGTGTATACGGTGATTCCTCTATCAGATACAATTACTGTAAAGAGTTCAATTCTTATCAAATGGTTGCATACATAGTGAGCCTCTTAACCGAAAAGATAGGGCCAAACTTTATTGAATTATCTAAACGAAGCATAGCGACATTCAAAAATATAGCAAACAGTACGTTACAATCCACTGATGCCACAATTGTTTTTAATGGACTAAAAATTTATGAGAACATAGCTACCTTCAAGCTTGACTTCCTGCTTCAAGAGGCTCCCTTTATACAAACTATTAAAAATATGTTGCGCTCCTCAATATTACTAGGTCTCGGAAGCAATAAGCTCAATATACTTTTTACAAACCAGACCAATGTTCTTCCATTTTCTGCTGGCTATAATGCTATTGATAAATCATTCCAGTTACTGACACAGTTATTGAAACTAGGCAGAATAGATAGAGTTGCTCGAGAATTTGAGGCCCTTTCATGGCTTTATCTAGTTCTATATCCAGAAAATCCATTTGTACGGTCATACTTTGAAGAATGGCTGAGGTGCTCTACACAAAAGCAGTTTTGGTTTGATAAATTGTATACAATGATTGACATTTCTACTCAAAAAATTTTCCATGGGAGCCTTGAAAACATCAGACAGATTTACTTGCATCATTGTGCTTCTATGAATATAAAAGATGGTACTGCCCAGCAAGAAAAGGTTACTAGACTAGCCTCAAATGAAGCCAAAATTAACTGGATGACAAAGGATATCTTACTAGAATTATATTTTCAACTAATACAATCTATGCTATCAGATTCAAAGGAAAAGCCTCTATTATGTGAACACTTTGACAAGTCATGTAGAATGGCCTTTCAAGGCACATCCTCAAGGGTGGAATCCTCTAATATGACAGGCTTGAATATCTTGAATTGTGTCTTAGATGCTTTGGAATCACAGAAAGAAAAGGTAGCTATTGAGAAAGAACAATTAAGAGAGCAAGAAATTCAGTTGACTAGCGCACTAATGCCAATATTTCACCCAGGGTCTTCTGCTGCGCTTGTTGCAAAAGCAATTAGTATTAACGCAGATATTCTTTGTTTAGTAGGTATGGTATCCGATGAGCAATTGCGGATTGCTGATTTTATGGTGAAACTGTTGACTATCTTTGATGAAAATACCGAAAGAACTGTGGTCGCAGATACAGAATTTGTAACTGGTATGTCTAGAAGAGAAATAGAAGTCGCAGTTTTATGTGCATGGGCTAAGATTACTCAGCACTGTATCAATAGTGGCGATGAAAAAGTTCTCGATTTTGTTTCGCCTTACTGGAGGCTATTGGTCCCACTTTGGATTATTTCCCTTCGTGAATATCTAATGATTTTTTACCAAGGTGATGAGACCTCTAAAGATAACTCACTTCAAATTATGTCCGATTTTACTGAAACCAAAAATACAAAACTACAACTTTATGGACCTGTGTGGCTAGAATTTACTAAGGTCATTGGCACACTTTTATATGATCATCCAGCTGTTATTTTCGAGTGTGTCAAACGTGATGATCTGCAGAGTTTCATGTTCTTATTAACTGCTAGCTGTTTGGACAATTTATCCAGGTTTGATAGCTCGGAGTTAGTCGATGTTGAATTACTCTCGACGCTCCATAATATACTAAAATCACAGGCGCTTCAAGAAGTCCTACTCGATAATGATATATTTGAAGAATTCATTTCTATACTGGAGCGTAGGTTAAAGAGTACTAGCACTGACGAAAAGAAAATCATAATAAAAATAGTTGATGCTTTCATTACTGGATACATTTCACTTCATAATGATGCACAGAGCTTTCTTACTGGTATCGACAAGTTGTATGAATTATTAAGGCTTCTTCTGGTGATTGTTGCTGATATTTTACCTTTTATTGAATTGAACGCCTCGGAGGTAGAAACAATTGTAATATCACAAGGGAAGGTAGATCTTATTGGGGAGGTATTTACAACGTTGGCATGTAGTATCATCCAATTTTCTCCCATCTTTAGAGTTGATCTCTATGCTTGCTTGTTGTATGCAATTGGTAAAATTTTAGGATCAGATTACGCAAATAGGCTTGCACCATCCTCTCTTCCACTATTAAAATCGATAGTCCAAGGCATAGTTCAAGGGGAATCGCACCTTTCCCTTCTTGACACTTTTTATAATTCTGTAAAGGAGGTTATCAAAAAGACTTTAACAAACAATAACGAGATCGCTTTCTATTTTGTGCTGCTTGGGAATAACTACTCAAATATTGAAGAAGAAAACATAGCCAGAATTAGCCAGAATATTATCAAAGCCGTAGAGGATGGGCATGAGGTGTCATTCGTAGTACAAGGTGTTAAAAAAATGATACAACCGAATGCCAACGTAAAGCATAGTACCATTCTACTTCGTAGCATATTGAAAGGGGCAGTATTAAACATCCAATCCCAGACAAGTATAACTATCAATTTTTATTTATCATTATTGACATCAATGGTTACCTCTTACAATGAGAAGGCCTCGCCAGAAGCTATCGCATCCATGAGTCTCTTATTAATCTATCTATCAGAGTTATCTCCTGAACAAGTTGCGGTAATACAATTGGATAATATTCTTCAGATAGTTGAACGCAGTACAGATCTATTCAAGAAGGCTCGATCGGTTAATTTGTCGGACATTCAAAGGCAAACCATTGAAAGCCTAATTAAAACACATGTTCAATTAGCAAGGAAAGCAAATCAAGAAGGAAATGTCCCTTTGAAAACGTTTCACTAATAAGGGTGATATAGTTTATGTATGAATATTATTTATTATGTTAAATACAAGATTGATAGACATGGATATATGAATTTAGGATATATATATAGTGGCTCGAAAGAGAATGTATGCAAAATCAAGTGAAAGGTGCACTGATGAGACTGAATGAAGGCTTCCTTCTCTTCAGGCCATTCATCAATTTAACATATTTTCGAAGGACTTAATCCCATGTTCGCTGAGAGCTTCTTGAATCTGGGCTTTCGATTGAAATTGTGTGCGCCTCAACTGATGCTTAAAGGTTATGTTCCAGAGAAATATCAATTCTTCAACAGGAGTACCTGCATTATACATTTCTGTACATGACCACAGAAAAATATCCTTTCTGGCAGATTTGAGGGCTGCATGTGCAATATTTCTAAGGATGACGGAACGATTTGTATTAGTGATCTTAAGTTTAATGTCAGCTGGGTGTGGTTCTATAAATGGATTAGTAGTAATATCAGTAGGTGTAGGGGGGCTGGCTTCATTTTGACAATATAACAATTTAACTGTATCTAATTCAGAAAATGTACGACTTTTGTGAAGAGTTTTATTGTTTGACGTCAATGGAAAAAGAATATTTTTAATACACAGTGCAGACACGACACACCATATACTATTATCATGTCGCCGATCTTGTTCATGTGCTTTCATGAGAATTTCATTGATTAGTGGCATAATTAATGGTTTCATTTGGGAGCCCACTTTCCAGATAGTCTCCATTAGCTTATTGATTAATAGACTATATGAGGATAAACTTTGCTCTGGTGGAACGGAGTCCACAAATTTCAGTGCCCTTTTGATATTTCCCATAGATGGTTTACTTAGAAGATGGGAAACAATAGCTTCATAATCAGTAGAAGATAGGGACCCGTATATATCTGTAATCTGTTTTATAAGCTTATCAACACTGGTAGCATCGAAAAAGAGTAACTGCATTCTTAACAATGAGGATAAGAATCTTCTACTGGACCATATTAACTTTCTATTATCTGGTGTTGTATACTTTTCCATATTTGCCATCATTTTTTGGGCTCTCTGAAACGATTTTGTAGTGGTGATATATTTAATCACCGCAGGTAATAGTAAAGGATCGTTACAATAATCCACTGGATTAATATTTTCTAGCATTTCTATACAAATGGATCTATAAGCACGATTTTCACAGCATGATTTAAACACTTTATAAAGAATTCGCGAATCATAGTTAGCAAATTTTGGATATATGTTTTTTATTTTAATCCATGATAAATATACACCTACGGGGTTTCTGCTCTTATAATCTTTATCAATTAACGTATAACCAATTTTTAATAGTTTATTTTGAGTATCTGGTAACATTTCCTCATGATGATCCATGATATTTAGTTGAGAATCCAAAAGAGCATTCAATAGTTGTTTTGAAATTAGTGGACTTACATCTGGAGATAGTGCTTTATTACAAAGCATTAATACCTCATAACTTGATAATTGCACAGTTAGATTGTTCATGGTTAACAGCCCATATATTTTGTTAAAGCCTTTCAAATGGATATTATCATATTTGGGATGTTGGTATTTCAATGCAGATATAAGCTTATTTGCTAACTGTATATCAGGGGTCTTTTCGGAATATAGTCTATAATACAACAAATATACATCAATAGCAGTCATGACATCTTTCTTATATATAGAATTTTTGATGCACCACTTTAAAATATCTAAAGAGGTTGTGATTTTAGGGTTGGGTATTTTAACTTCCAACAAAGTAATCAATCTATTAACGCATTCAATATCGGAACAATTATAGATCAATTCTCTTCTAAATAACGATCTTACTAAAGACGAATAATTCCACCTTTCTTTGGTAAAAAGAATAAATTTTTTAAAATCAATGGTTGAAAGCATGGATCCCTCATTATTTACCTGTGATAGTGTAGACCAATATTGTTTAACTAAATCTGGAAAACAGTTTGCGATCGTTTTTTTCTTGGGATTCATCTCTTGTTCATTGTTTTCTATATATTGAATTAGGTTCAATTTAGCAGTTTCTTCGGGAATTGAATGGTTATGTGTCGGCAGTAGTTCATGTATAACTACAGCAGAGCTATGAAACCTTGACACAGATATTCGATTGAATGCGAATTTTATCATAACCAAGATGTGATAATCATGGGAGGTGACGTTAACAATAAAAGCTAATGTATATAATAATGGAGACTGAAGTGAAATGTATTACGGCCTTCGTTTCTGTTTGTTGTATGTGTATGGATTTATGGGTTCCAAACGGGTATGTTTATAATGCAAACTTTATGCTCTTCAATATCTCGATAACTTTTTCAAAATATCTTAAGAGAAGAAAAAGGAAGTCCGCTTGAAATAGAATATATGACAATATAGTAAACCAAATTTAAAAGATGTTCTATCGAGCGACTGTATTATCCATATAGGAATATAAAAAAGATTTTTATCCATTCCAGGTGGAAGTTGTATCTTACATAGAGGACTTCTATATTATTTTACTCTTTTTAAAGCTTAGTTACGGGAAATGAAAAATTATACAGACCCATTTTGTTAGAAGCAAAATCATCCTTGTTTTGAAATGGACAATATTACTTAGAGGGAGATGGAAATGTTCAATTTTTGCATAGAGCATTACTTTGCCACTTTGTTCTTTTCAAATATATTAAATGAAGAATACTTCGTTTCCTTAATGTAGAAGTGTCATTTTTAACATAGGCCTAAAGTACCTTTTAATCATGCGTATATAACCGTTTAGTGCATATATTAGACATTTGTTATCTATTTAAAGTAGAAACCTCTTAAAAAAAATTAAGATTTGATTCTAGCAGTTCAGGATGTAAATTCTTGTGCTATGATTGTTCACACTTAACATGGGCGGCTAATAGGCTTACAGTATAACATTTCACTAAGTCTGATTTCAAAATGTTAGGGATTTTGCTTAAATATTAACTTCTATAATAGTAAAATGTGGTAGAATTTCTTGCCGGTGATGGCGGTTTTTCATCTGGAAGTTATTCAAACAGTACCTAATTGTAATAGCATTTATTTTATCTTTTTTATTCAGAATTTGGTGATTAACCTGGGATTAACAGAATCAAATAAAAGAACGAATGTCCTCTTGTTGGACCTATTATATTATTTGCAGAAAATTTGATTGATTCACTTGTTTAATAGTGACGGTTGAAACTTTTATTATATGTTATTTTGTTTTT
>JAJLXW010000504.1:14714-44651 GCA_030571515.1 Monosporozyma aquatica
GGGGGGGGGGGTATCACTCTCTTGATCTGAAGGCTATTTTGAATGGTGATGTTAAAATCTTGGTTATAGTTATAGTATTTATTTATTTTTTTTTTTTTCAATGTCATTTACCGAAATAGGAATAATATATACATTAGCTAGAAGTATAATATATATATATATATGAGTGGAAATGAATATAGTATAGTAGTAGTTTTAAAAAAATAAAAAGAGAGAATATAAAAAAAGAATAATAGTTATTTTATTTACTTACAAATGGGGGGGGAGAGAGAGAGAGAGAATGAAGATGGATTAAAAAGTAGCGACAAATGATTCAGTAGCGGATTTCAAATTTGTCATTAAATCTTTGGTTAATTCACCTTTATCTCTAATTCCTGATAAGATATCATTATGATTTGATTTCAAATAGGCCAAGAATGATGATTCGAATTCAGCAATGCGATTTAAATCAATATTATCTAAATAACCGTTGACCCCTGCGTAGATTAAGGGTACTTGTTGTTCTGCGGATAATGGTTGATATTGATTTTGTTTTAGTAATTGAGTTAATCTTTCACCTCTAGTTAAAGTTTGTTTTGTGGACGCGTCTAAATCTGAACCGAATTGTGCGAATGCAGCGACTTCTCTATATTGAGCCAAGAATAATTTCAATGAACCTGCGACTTGTTTTAATGCTTTCACTTGTGCTGCGGAACCTACACGAGAGACAGAAAGCCCTACGTTAATTGCTGGTCTAATCCCCTTATAAAATAATTCAGTTTCCAAAAAAATTTGGCCATCTGTGATGGAGATGACATTAGTTGGGATATAAGCAGAGACGTCTCCACCTTGTGTTTCGATGATAGGTAATGCAGTTAATGAACCGCCACCATGTTTTTCAGACATCTTTGCTGCTCTTTCTAATAATCTTGAATGTAAATAGAAGACATCCCCCGGATAGGCTTCACGTCCCGGTGGACGTCTTAATAGTAAAGATAATTGACGATATGCGACAGCTTGTTTTGATAGATCGTCATAAATGATTAGAGCGTGTTTACCATTATCTCTAAACCATTCACCAATGGATGCTGCAGTGAATGGTGCTAAATATTGTAGAGGGGCAGCCTCGGATGCTGTAGCTGCGACGATGATGGAATATTTTAATGCGTCATTTTTCTCTAAAGTTTGTACTAATTGTGCGACAGTGGATCTCTTTTGTCCTATTGCGACGTAAATACAATATAATTTTTTACTTTCATCACTTTCAGTAGAGTTATTATTCCATTTCTTTTGGTTTAAGATAGTATCCAATGCTACTGCTGTTTTCCCTGTTTGTCTATCACCAATGATTAATTCTCTCTGTCCTCTACCGATACGGACCAAAGCGTCTACTGCTTTCAACCCGGTTTGCATTGGTTCATGTACGGATCTTCTTGGTAAGATGCCTGGTGCCTTCATTTGTGCTCTTGCAAAGACTCCCTTTGTATCGATGGGTCCCTTACCGTCTATGGGGTTTCCCAATGCGTCTACTACTCTGCCCAATAATTGTGGACCGACGGGGACGCTTACAATTTTCCCGGTTCTTTTCACCAGTTCCCCCTCTTTCACCAATCTATCTGAACCGAACAGGACGATCCCTACTTGCCCTGGTTCTAAATTTAATGCCATCCCTTTGACACCTGATTGAAATTCTACTAGTTCTTCTGCTTGGATGTTGTTTAGTCCGTATACTCTGGCTATCCCGTCCCCGACGGCGAGGACTTTGCCTGTTTCGTCTAAGGATGATTTATTTGATAGTCCCTTGATCTTTGATTCTAGGATGGATGAGACTTCTGTGGGGTTTAATTTTGTTGCTGAGGACGAAGCATGTCTTAGTAAGAGGGACGACGATGGGGTGTGTGATGATAGTTTTGATAGTTGTGCCAGTTTCAGCATTGACTGCTTGACGATGTTTGAAGAGCACAGCATGTTGTGGTGGTGTGTTGATTTGATTGTGCAGTCGGTGTGATACAAGTTTTGGAAAACGGTACAAGGTACAAGCAGAGCGTAAAGACTGTAATAAATATATATAACAAATACAACGCGTGGGAGGGGAAGACGGGCATAGAGAGTGCGATATTTTATTGGCTGGGGCCACCGCGGGCCGTGCGGAGCGACGCCGCGCAGAGGGGCACCCACACACCGCGCCGGGCGGCCGCTGTTTTTCCCTCCGCTCCGTCCGCGCTCCGCCCTGACTCACCCTGCACGGTGCACTGTCCGCGCTCCGCTCCGCCGAGACCTAAATCCCGCGCAATATGCCGTGATGTGCTACATACACTATATATAGTATATATTATATACCAATGCACTTGCTCTACAGTGAGTGAGTGATGAGTGTATGTACACACTGCATACACCACAACCACACCACACCACAGCATGGCCCTCACGATAGCCTCCCACGCCTCAAGGAGATCAAATAGTAATACTACTGCACAAAACCCTAACTCCTCTTCCTCAGCAAACCCTACTTTTATAGGCACTGTCATGTCAAATAACGGAAATTTCATCAAAAATTCTAATACTACTACTACTACTACTGCATCTACTATACATACCCCTATAGAAACAACAACAACAAGGCAGACACCCACCACTTCCATACAACGATCACATTCACAACCATCTAATATCATGCAACAATCTATATCAAATAATAATAGAAGAAGAAGATCTTCCACTATTAAAAATGCTTTATCCACTTTTTTAACAGATACTATTGATACTACTACCACTACTAATAATAATAATAATAACATACCATCCGATACACTAAGTATAAATACATTGTCCCCTTCAAATTCTTTATCCAATTATAACAATAACAACATGTCAAGTAGCGATATCTTGAAAAATTTATTATTATCTCGTGGCTTCATTAACCCAAAGAGAATTATAACTCATCATGATACAGAAAATAATAATAATAATAATAATAATAGTCCCTATGGGATAGAATTATCAATCGCCACCACAGGCGATTATGTGTTTTTACCTACTTTATCATCGAATGATGATGAATATTTAATGAGATTAAATGCTTTGACGGGGGCAGATGATAATGATAATAATAACACTACTACTACTAATCAATTTGATACAGATTTTTTATTAAATAATAACACTTCTCATACAAATATTAATAATAATAATAACACTTCTCATACAAATAATAGCACAAGCATGGACACCGGCAGCCCGCCCGATGATAACTCAATGACCCCTTATAACATTGCAATCATATTATCAATCAAAAATAATACAAACACATCTGTATCAAACATTTTCATAGAATTATCCTCAAAATTAAAACTTTTTTGGAATAATGGGGTACCACCATCAAAGACATTCAACGAAGAATTTTATAAAATCGTCTCTTTAAATTGGAATCTTAATCCATTAAAAGATTTTAATATTTTCATCCCCCGGGCAGATTCATCTTCATCACCACCACCACAAATTATCGAACAAAATAATAACAACAATTTATCCAAAAATAAAAAAAATATTTCAATCCTACCCAATGACCAAAGATTATATCTAGATAAGACAAAGACAAAATTGAATTTTTTTAAACAATTTAACTCTTCATCCTCCTCAAACAAAACACTAAAGCCAGGCGATTATATCTTTATCCTACCTTGTATATTTAATAACCACATCCCGGAAACATTATATTATCCATCAGCAAGAGTTTCATATTCTTTAAAAATTGGTACCATCATACCATCTAACAACAACAACAACAACAACCTTCCCACAACAATCAACAGAGATATCCCTCTCCCATCTACAAATTCTTCAATATCATTAAATAAAACAGAATTGGAAAAATCTCAACCTAAAAAATTAATTAAAGGTAATTCCATCTTGAAAAAAGTTAAAAAATCATTACATAACATCTCTTCCTCCCCAGAGAAATCATCTCATCACCAATCAAAAACAGATTCACAATTCTCATTAACTCCAAACCATCTATTAACAGAATACCCTTTGAAAATTATAAGAACACCACCACCAATATCTCTATCCACAGCAAATAAACCAATCTATATTAATAGAGTTTGGACAAATTCATTATCTTATGAAATATCATTCGCCACAAAATACGTTTCATTAAATAGTGAAGTCCCCATTAAGATTAAATTAGCTCCCTTGGAGAAAAACGTTTGTATTAAACGGATTAGAGTCAGTATTAATGAAAAGATTACTTTTGTATCCAAAAATTTAGAATATGAATATGATCAAGTCGACCCAGTCGCTAAAGATCCTTATAATCCTTATTATTTAGATTTTCAAGCGAAGAGAAGAAAGGAAAGAAATTTACCTTTATTAGAAATTAGAACTAGAGAAAAGGGTGCAAGAGCATTACGTGAAGAAATTATTGAAAATGCTTTAAATGATAATTTAATTTCTTATTCATCAATCCCAGGGGATGATAATGATACCACAAAATCAAATAAACTTAAGAACAATAAAGAAAAGGATAAAAAGGATAAAGATACTATTGGTATCACAGAACCTATCACTATTGAAACATTATTAAAATTTCCTAAATTTGAAGATTTAGATAAAAAGAAGGCAAAAATTATACCACCTTATGGTATTGATTCATTCCAAATGATACCAAATCCAGAAAATTATCATTTATATCAAAAAGATAATTCACATCGTCCCAGTGTAATTAATATTCTCACGGGTAATCATCATAATAACAATACTGACATTACAGATGATGAAACCATAGAAAAAATTATTGATCCAAGATTTCATAAGACTAAGATTAAAACAAATTCAGGTATTAACGTTAAATTCCATACAAAATTAAATGAAAGTAAAAGAGGTCTTTATTTGGATAGTATGCATTTCAGTAATATTCATTCAAGACATAAATTAGAAATAATGTTAAGAATAAGTAAACCAGATCCACAAGATCAAACAAGATTTAGACATTATGAAGTATTAATTGATACACCAATTTTTTTGGTCTCTGAACTTTGTAATAGTGGTAATATGGAACTACCCACATATCATATGGCTACAAGTGAATCCGCAGAGGGGAAAGGTTTAGTACCTGCCACATTTCAAGATATTAATGATCCATTTAATCTTATTTCACCACCAACTTTTGAAGAAGCCATTTCTGTACCAAATTCACCATTGGTCTCACCAATTGGTTCACCTAATGTAATGGCATCATATGATCCAGATAGTTTAAATATTCAACAATTAAATTTATCTCGTGCTACATCAATTAGTGGACCCTCAGGTGGGGCCATTCCATCATCCACTAGATCTAGTATCTTAATTGGTAATAATACCAATGGTGGTGGAAATAATCCATTCTTAACAAGTAATAATAATAATAATAATAATAGTCAAATTACTGGTGGTTCCACTAGTAATAGTAATAACTCTATGGAAAATGGGAATATGTTTAACAATTTAGATAATTTATTATCATCTCCATCATTATTTAAAAAGAATTATACACTTGATAATGATAAACATGATGATGATGATGAATGTAAAGGACAATCTAATATAGCGATTAATGGTAATGATGATAGTAGGACGAACAGTCCACATAGTGATGTGGAAACATTATCAGACCCACCAAATTATGCAGAAGCCACTAATAATTAGACAATAATAAAAGAAATTGGATATATATATATCTATTTCTGTGTATGTTTTTTGTTTTTTTGATGATCCTATATACAGACTTATAAATCACTATTTATTTATTTATTATATTTTATTCAGTATGTCATGATCAAATATGCAACGCACCTCTAGCGGTGCTTATTCCAAATGAACTTAACATTCTTAATCCTGTGGATCCCATCGGGAAATATGATATAGCATAATATAACACAGCAATTAATTCAATAGCAGCACAAATAATAGTTAAAATTGTAGATTTTACAATTGCAGCAAAATATACAGTAGCAAAACAACTGGAAAAGAAAAAAATAGTAAATGGTAATCTTTCTTTTGAAGAAATATGTTTTAAATATGTGACGGGACCCATTATGACACCAAATGCAAATACGAATAATAAACTACCCATTGTCCATAATAAAGCGAATTTTCTTGGTTTTATGGCTAAGACAGGGAATAAAAAGATACAAATTGTGAAACATGCAATTGATCCCAGGATGAAACAAATGAATAAAGTTAACTTTTCCCAACGAGAAAGATTAAACCATGCTGGTTCCTCACTACTGGTGGAAAAATTTGTTAAGTCTTGTGTTGTGGTGGGTAATCTTTGATAAACATCATTGGCTCTTTCATTTATTGAATCTGCAAAGGAGGAGAAGAATGACCTTACCCCATTGTTCCCCGTTGAAGGAGCGTTACCTTGATGGGACTGATTCCAACGACCTAATGATTCACGTAACTGATCGATTTGGGAGTCTGCACTGGTTGACATATTCACTAAAGATAAGTTTGTTGTCTCTGTGTTTTTTAAAGAATAAGTGTAATTGAGTACAGTTTCTTCTGTTATGTTCAGGTTAGATCTAGCATATATCAAAGGAATACCATAATATACTAAAACCAAGCATCATTATCACTGAATAACATAGGCATTACTTGTTAATATTCATCAAAAAAGTTGGGCTTCATTAATTGAAATTTCAAGAATTTCACACCGCGAACAAAACTCAAAATTAGGGTTCGATATCAAACCCTGGGAAATGAACAGTGATAGCACATCATTATGATTGTGAAGCCGTCTTATTGCTGTAGTTGAAGATCACACCCGTGATGTCAGCAACTGGATTTAATATTGTGGTGTTGCTAATGAGTTCCAGCTTGTATGACTGTCCTGAGGGGACGAGATCTTATGACTCATTGTGACTCTTTTGTCTTACCATTGATAACAAATACAACTGTGTATGTATGTTTGATGTAAATAAACCCATTCGCAGAGAGATCCAGTAGATATCTTGACTGTACCCGTTAGCTAATGTTTAGGGTACTCATATTCCGCTTATCACGATTACGTTTGTTATATGGCATCTCGTCGATGCAATACCTACATGTGGCCCTATCTCATCGTATTTTCTTCTGAAAACTCCATCTCAGCCAGTTCCCACCTTATTACATTTCTACTTATTAACCATACCTTCTAGAACCATCCTTCGCTTCATCATCTCTATACCTTACCGATAGCACCACTGTGAAAGGGAACTCATCGAAGGAATTGAATATCAAATTTCCCGCTGTGAACAAAATTTTGACAAAAAAAAACAAATACAAAAATCTTTGAAGAAAAAAAAAAAAATATTATTGTGAGACAGATTTCAACAGGTAGTTGACTCCAATTTTAAAGAGAGTTTTAAACCCCAAAGGCAGCCAACATAGACTACCTCTGTGTGTGTGCTACAGTAATATAAATATACTTCCAACATAACCATTAGACAACGAAAATTTGATAATAGAATATGGATTTTTCAACTACAAATAATGACGAAAACCATCGTCTCCTGGAAGAAATAATGAATACAAATATACTCACCCATGAGCAAAATAATAATGGAGAAACTGATATATCAAAGGAGAATACCGATAGGAATTCCCATTTGGCTTCTTTTTTATCCGATCCAAGTTTCTTAAATATCTCTTCTTATCCACAATTAAGAGCCGAGAAGACTACTAATGCTAATGATGATTCTACCACTACCAAGAATAGAAACGGTGACAAAGATGCAAATGTATCAAATAGTCATATAGAGGATGCTCATGAATTCTTAAAATTTGATATTAATACTCTACATAACACTCTATCAAATTCCGATAAATTTAATGCTGATAATAATGGCAACAATAATAACCAACATATATATCCTAGTACTCCTGCACAACAACATGAAAAATTGTTATATGAAAAGAGAATAGGGAATAATATTCCTATAAGGCATACAACGAGTACCACTACTACTCCACCTGCCACCGTTAATAACGAGAACGATGAACCAGTAGCATCATTTTTAGATGATATGTTTACCACCACACATCTAAATAAAAATAATATCAACAATACTACTACTAGTAGCCACATTACCAACAGTCACGCTCTGGGAAACAATCCCCAAATTCATCACGGTAATTTACATTCTTCTACTTCATTTAGACGCAATTCTATGGAAAAATCACAACATGGTAGTATTTCAAATATTGACACATCTTTTCTACATGATACAATTCCATCAAGAGACCCCTTCCATAAATCATCATTCTCAACTAGTATTACAAGGGATTCTCATCTCTCTACTAGTTTCCAACCGCATTCCTTTAATGGAGAGACAATGAATCCTGATTTCTTATTTAATACACAAAATGATGATGCAATGTTAAATTATACTGACGATATTAGTTCCTCCTTTGGATCAAGTGTTACATCAGATATAATGACACCATCATCATATTCTTTTAATCCACAACAATTCGAGTTGTTAACTAGATCAGATAGTAATTCGAATCTATTGAGTTCATCAATAAGATCTCCATCTACTATTAGTCCTTTATATGCATCCAATAATAATGCCACCACACCTAGTACAACGAGTAATAATAATAACACAAATAACACCTCGGGATCCTTGAGAGCTACAAATTATTTGTCGCAATCTTTAAGACAACCGAATATGATGGGCACCACACCAAAATCAAGACATTCATCATTAGCCAATAATTTAAATAATATAGATTCATTAAGTACAAGTGTACCAAAATCGTTATCTCATCTTTCCACTGAAGAAAAATTAAGACGTAAAAGAGATTTCCATAATGCTGTAGAAAGAAGAAGAAGGGAATTAATTAAACAAAAGATTAAAGAATTAGGTAATCTTGTCCCACCATCATTATTATGTTATGATTCCACAGGGAAACAAGTGAAACCAAATAAGGGGATCATTTTAAATAAGACTGTGGATTATATTAATTTCCTATTAAGAGTTCTTGAATTGCAAGAATATAAGAAGACAAAATTGTTATCTAAAATTGACGAATTGGAAACACAATTTGGTAAATTAGACACAAGTGATACATTAACACCCATGAATACAGATTTAAATAATAATATTGTTAATGACACATCAGTGAAAGTGGAAACTAATAATGAAATAGAAATGGATGTAGAGGTGAAACCACAAATATCTGACGACTTGAAACAATTCTTATCTGGTGAACTTGCAGAAGCTGAAGACAATGCTAAATTGATGTTTAGTAATAATGAAGATAAGAATCCAGCAGATTATTTGTTGGAATTTGATTCATAATATAATAATATATGGTCACATGATATAAAGACCATATAAAGATATACATAAAGATATAGATATATCTTTCTTTGATTGATAAAGTATATAAAATAACTATCATATATTCCAAAGCGGGAAACTCAACATATATGTAATATTTATTATCATTCCCATCGGTTATTGATTTTTATAATGCGATTTATTATGATCTATTTCGAAATATTGAAAAATGATTATTATTGATATTGAAGATAATATATCCTTCAACTACAAACAGGATAAACATATAGGACATTATTAGCTACAGCCACTGTACAGTATCATGGGGTTGATCAAAAAGGTCACAACTTGGTCACAGGACAATCATCTGGATTATCTGTCTGTTAACCCTACAAGAGATGAAGTCACTCATTACAAAGTTGATCCATTGATTGAGTCTGATGATTCCATCACCAAATTAACAACATTAAAAGATTTCACTAACATCACATGTTTAGATTATTCCCATTCACAACCGGGACAAGTTGGGGTTGGGGAGAAAGACGGTTACGTTAAAATTGTGAATGTGTTTGCTAATGAAACCTCGTTGACTGTACGACCCAAACAACGAAGATGTATTAACGCAATTGGGATCAATAATGTAGGATTGGTAGCCATGGGACTTGATAAGCATAAACAAGATTCATCACTTCAAGTTTGGGACATAAATTATCAAAAGCAAGGTGAAGATTTGGTGAATTTATCATTTGAATATTCTACCAATGAATCAATTGTCTCATTACAATTTTTGAATGATATTAGTCTACTTGTATCCAGTACCAAGTTCCTTAAAGAAATCGATCTTAGAGTTAAAACACCTGTGTATCAACATCCATCGAGGCTTTCCTATGATATTAAATTAAATCCTTTCAATTCGTGGCAATTTAGTACATATGGAGATGATGGTACTTTAGCTATCTGGGATCGGAGAAAATTATCAGGAAGAATGGTTCCTGGTGATTTAAATTTGGCTACTCCATTGTTAACATTTGATAAATTGGTTGGAGCTGGGGCCGCCTCGAAGAAATATATGAATTCTTGTTTTAGATGGTCATCTACTCAAAATAGAGAATTTTCCACACTACACAGAGGCGATGTTATTAAACGATGGAGATTGGGATCAACAACTGATTTGAATGATCAAGGGGTAGAGATGGAAAGTTTGTTTGTATCTACTGTTCATGACATTCCAACGATTTTTGATAGAGTTGCTACATTTGATTATATTCCAAAAAATAACCATGGTGCAAGTTTAATATGTATGAGACAATCTGGTACTGTTTACAGAATGCCAATTACTCAGTGCTACTCAATGACAACTTTTAGTTTCAATAATTCGCTATTGCTATCTAATTGTGAGACTCCTCTAATAGACGAGCTGATAATGACTGAAGACATTCAAAAATCTGCATTGCAAAAGGTGACCACTGAAATGAAGGCACTTTCCTTTGAAGATCTGGGGATAAATGATGCTTATATTGCAGATGAGTATGAAACATTTTCTGCTGATGGTAACTCTGAAGACGATATAAACACTAATGATCGCAGCAGCAATACTACTTCAGACCATTTTAGCCACGACAAAGAATCACATAATTTATTGGAAGACGAACACTTTAATTTGCTTTGGCGTCCTGAAAGACTCCTGCAGAAGGATATCAGTGTTATCATGAGAATACGGGCTATTGCAAGTTACGGTTTGGATCCAATGAAAACTGTGGATTTAATTGATCAATCAAAATCATTACAAAATAATGCTTATATTAGGAACACATGGAGATGGTTAGCGATTGCTAAGGCGTCAGTAGATGATGGAACAATGGTATCTGGAGATCTTGATCTTGGTTATGAGGGCATCATAGGTATTTGGAGCGGGTCAAGAGGTCTTGCAAATCAAAATAGGTATTTAAAAGAGGGGAATCCAACGGATGTACAATTAAAGAAAGAGATGGAAAAGATCATTAAATTAAGAAAGAAGAATAAAGCTATCTTGAAAAATGTTGGGTCAATGCCCAACTTTCCAAATTCACCAAAACACATCCAGAGGAAACTTTGTATGATTATATCAGGCTGGGATTTATCACAATCCGATTATGAAGAAAAATATAAGATAATTATGGAAAATGGACATTATGAAAAGGCAGCAGCATGGGCAGTGTTTTTTGGTGACATTCCTAAAGCAGTAGAAATCTTAGGTTCTGCTAAGAATGAAAGATTAAGGTTGATTGCAACTGCAATTGCGGGTTATATGGCATATAAAGATCAGCCAGGAAATAATTCTTGGAGAGAACAATGTAGAAAAATGGCATCAGAATTAGAGGATCCTTATCTTCGTGTAATATTTGCTTTTATCGCAGATAATGACTGGTATGATGTCCTATATGAGCAGGCCATCTCTTTAAGAGAAAGACTGGGTGTTGCATTACGTTTCTTAAATGATACTGATTTGACTACTTTCCTACAGAAGACTTCATCATCTGTAATTGCAAATGGTGAATTAGAAGGCCTTATATTAACTGGTATTACTCCCAATGGTATTGATTTACTACAATCATATGTTAATAAGACCAGTGATGTACAAACTGCAGCATTAATTTCTCTATTTGGTTGTCCGCGATATTTTATAGATAAAAGAGTAGACGAATGGGTTCAATCGTATAGACAAATGCTGAATTCATGGGAATTATTTGCTATGCGTGCAAGATTTGATGTCTTACGAACAAAATTATCTACCACTAGTTCGGGACAAATTAAGACTAAAGTGAAATCAAGACAGCTCTACATTCAATGTATTAACTGTAAGAAGAATATTAATAATCCGATTAGAGAGAAGAATGGTTACACATCAAAGGGATTAATATCTGCATCCAAGCGGAAGATGAATATATCATCTGATGAGAATGGGAAACAAAGAGAAGAACACAGATATTCCTGTCCTCACTGTGGTACTTTATTCCCTCGTTGTGCTATTTGTTTAATGCCTCTTGGGACCTCAAATTTACCTTTTATTATTAATGGCGTAGAGAAACAAAGAGATTTGGAACAAGAAATAATATTACAGACCAGTCATCAGACATCATCGGGTAGAAGTAGTTTAATGAACGATATGAATACCGTAGACTTGGAGTTGCGAAATAAGAAAAAGATGAGATTAAATGAATGGTTTAGTTTTTGTCTTACCTGTAACCATGGTATGCATGCAGGGCATGCTGAAGAATGGTTTGCAAGGCACAACGTTTGCCCAACGGCGGGATGTAACTGTCAGTGTAATAGATATTAAATAGAGAAATGCGTAACCAATTACATAGAATAGTGTTAATAATAAGATTTTTAACATAAGATGATAAATTGTATGGAAAGTAGAGTGGCAAATACTCTACTAAATAACGTAACAACATGATGAAGAGGCAGGTAAGTTATTTTATTTCTTTGTATTTATCAGTAAAATTTTGTGTTTTGATTTATTTCTTTCAGAATGATGGATTTCATTGTAATATATATAGGCAATACTACTGCCCACTAAATAAACAATAAAAAAAAAAGTCTGCTAAAGCATCTAACGAAAGTTAGTTTTGATTTTAACAGATTTGGAAGGGTTAGACATGACTATTGAAAGTCTTTCTCCTGGAGTTTGTAGTATTAACTAGTTTTGAACAAATTTATACTGAAATAACCGCCAGAAAGTAACTCTTATTGCTTGGAAGAAAGAGAAGCCAACTGTTCTCTTTCAAAAGACTACAGAATTTCGTGATAGTGCAAGTGTTATATTGTACTTTTGACAATATAAGGAAGGTGACGTTGAAAGCAAGATTCTCCATTAATGCTCATCGCTTTTACATATTTTTCTACTGATTCGTATCAGCCGCCATGATATTACAATGAAATGGCTTCAATAGGCATCACCACCATTCAACCGAAAAATGTTTCAAATATATACCTAATGTAGCTACACTCACTGATCAAATCGCTACATAAAATGGAATACCGTAGTATACAACCTCTTTACCCAATAACTATTCACACGCAGATCACTATCGTCTTCATTGGGAGAAAAAGATAACAGCGAGGAAACGAAAAGAGCCCAAATACGTTATTATGCGGAAAAAACTGAAACATGCCCAGAAATTTGAAAAAAAAACACACAGAATAAAAAAATAAAACTAAAAATAACAACTTTGCCAGAAAGATTCACTCCAATGAAGCCAACTTCTCTGTAGAATATAGTAATATAAGGATAAATACACCCTCATTTTTATAGACGATATTTGCTAGTAGCTATTCTGTACTATTTATTCCACTTTAAAAATAAAATAAGAGGCGAAAATCAGGTAGCTAAACTAAAAAAAGATTTTGCACAAGCTTTGAAAAGGAGAAACAAGCTAAGAGCGTAAAGAAACCCAGCAAACTTTAATCTCCTTCGGTAAGGCATACAGAGAAATATCCCATATTTACTATAATAATGTTGTTGCCTCAAGTGGAACAGGATATCCAGCGGAAGATTGCCGTCGAGCAAAATATTATCCAAGGTGCTACTAATATGAAAAAGAAGACTGATAATAGTATGGTTATTCAAAGGTGTAATACGAATATTAGAGAAGCGCGCCAAAATATTGAATATTTACAGGAGACATTAAATAAGTTACGTCTCAATAATAGTGCGAATAAACCAGAAGAAGCTATTGAGGATGAAGCCATAGACAACCAAAAGAGAGCCCAAACGTATGGTTATCTATCTACTGTTTCTCCTAATGAACATGTCTTTTCAAGATTGGATTTGATTAAATATGATTGTCCATCTTTGTCTCAAAGGATTCAATATATGTTACAACAATTGGAATTTAAACTGCAAGTGGAAAAACAATATCAAGAGGCTAATGCAAAATTAACGAAATTGTATCAAATTGACGGTGATCAACGCAGTAGTTCTGCAGCAGAGGGTGGTGCTTTTGAATCTAAACATAGGATTTTAATGCTCAAAAAGGCGTTGAAGAAATATAGAGCCATTAATGTTGACCTTGATCAATATAAGCACCATGAATCTGATGGATTGAATACCCCTCAACCAAAATTTAGAAGAAAACCATTATCTGGTACTCTTACTATACGTGTGTCTGCCATTAGAGATGTAGACCATATTCAATCCCCCATGTTTGCCAGATCACCAGAGAGTTTCATTACCGTCAAGATTGATGATACTGTGAAGGCAAGATCTAAACCTGCTAGAAATGATAGATGGCAAGAAGATTTCCAAATTCAAGTTAATAAAGGTAATGAAGCTGAAATCACTATTTATGACAGAGTTAATGATCAAATGACCCCAGTAGCTATTATGTGGTTACAATTGGCAGATATTGCAGAAGAAATTCGTAAAAAGAAGGCGAATCAAACAAATGGACAGCAAGGATGGGTGAAAGCTTCTAATGTTAGTACCACATCAAATACACTACCTTTTTCAGAACAGAAGACAAACGAGGATTTAAGAATTGCTTCAGCTTCTAGTACAGCATCCGCTATTACGACTCAAGATACCCATACCACCGCTTCAGCCCCCATAACCATTAATCAATGGTTTATCTTGGAACCTGCAGGCCAAATTAACCTATCGCTAGGATTCCACAAAACAGCTGTGCAAACAAGGAAAAACCTTGCTGGTGGATTACATCGTCATGGTGCTATCATCAACAGAAATGAAGAGGTATTTGAACAACATGGTCATCATTTTGTTCAAAAATCATTTTATAATATCATGTGTTGTGCATATTGCGGTGAATTTTTAAGATATACAGGATTCCAATGTCAAGATTGTAAATTTTTGTGCCATAAGAAATGTTACACTAATGTAGTAACTAAATGTATTGCCAAGACATCTACTGATGATGCCTCCGATGAAGCTAAACTTAACCATAATATTCCCCACAGATTTGAACCTTCATCGAACCGTGGGACCAAATGGTGTTGCCATTGTGGGTACATTTTACCTTGGGGTAGACAAAAGGTTCGTAAATGTACAGAATGTGGTATTATGTGTCATGCGGACTGTGCCCATTTGGTTCCTGATTTCTGTGGTATGTCTATGGAAATGGCTAACAAGATTTTGAGAACTATACAAGATGCTCAACGGAATCAAGAAAAGAAGAAACGTTTACCTCCACCATCCCATACCTCTTCTTCAGTGGTACCATCTGACCATAGAATGTCCCCTGATGGAAGTAGGAACAGAGAAAAGAGAATATCTCAATATTACGGATCCTCAGGGGTACCTAAATTGGATTCCTCTTCAATTTCCAATGCTAGTGAAAACCATAAAATTGTTATGACAAGAAGTCTAGAATCCTCACCAAATAAGAAGAAACCAAGTGAAGATAGGGCCAATCATTTTATTCAAAATAATGAAACTTATCTTGATTTTACCAATAAGGCCACGAAGGAAAATTCTCCCTTGGATAGCACTATGAGAACTTTAGATCCGTTATCCAGTCAACCTGATGCAACAATTACTGTTCCATTTCATGATGATTATTCAAAACAGTTAAATGCGCAACCCACTATTGAGGAAGAGGAAGCTTATAGGCAAGAGAATGAATTATGGGAAGAAAGACGTCGTGAAATGGAAATGGAAATTGAAAGACAACGTCAAGAACAGTATGAGACACGCAAGATGAGTGAAGCAAAATTGGAAACGCATCCCGTATTACAGCAACAAGATTCTAACATAGGTACCGGTGATACTTCAACGGCGACAATTAAATCGAATCCATTCCGTGAAATGAATAATGAAACATTCCAATTAGAACAACAACAAATAGCTACACCAGTGATTTTAGAAGGTACTGATATGCTAAGAACTGAGCCTATCACAGATATGGAGATTGATCAAACTGATCAAACTAATCAAATCGATCATGCTTCACCATATAAACCACATCCTGCCAATAAACATAAGAAGAAAGTTGGGAAACGTCGTAAAGTATCACTAGATAATTTTATTCTTCTTAAAGTTTTAGGTAAAGGTAATTTTGGGAAAGTAATCCTTTCCAAATCAAAAAATACCGGTAGAATATGTGCTATCAAAGTGTTAAAAAAGGATAGTATTCTTCAAAACCATGATATAGAAAGTGCAAGGGCTGAGAAAAAAGTTTTCTTATTAGCTACAAAGACGAAGCACCCATTTTTGACTAACTTATATTGCTCCTTCCAAACTGAAAATAGAATATACTTTGCCATGGAATTTATTGGTGGTGGTGATTTAATGTGGCATGTACAAAACCAAAGACTTTCTGTTAGAAGAGCTAAATTTTATGCTGCGGAGGTATTACTGGCACTAAAATATTTCCATGATAATGGTGTTATTTATCGTGATTTGAAATTAGAAAACATTTTATTAACCCCAGAAGGTCATATTAAGATTGCAGATTATGGGTTATGTAAAGATGAAATGTGGTATGGTAATAAGACTTCTACATTTTGTGGTACTCCAGAATTTATGGCCCCAGAAATTCTAAAGGATCAAGAATATACAAGAGCAGTTGATTGGTGGGCCTTTGGTGTTTTGCTTTATCAAATGTTATTATGCCAATCTCCATTTTCAGGTGATGATGAAGACGAAGTGTTCAATGCCATCTTAACAGATGAACCATTATATCCAATCGACATGGCGGGGGATATAGTACAAATTTTCCAAGGTTTATTAGCCAAAGATCCTGCACACCGTTTAGGTGCTGGCCCTCGTGATGCATTAGAGGTCATGGAAGAACCATTTTTCCATAATATTAATTTTGATGATATCTTGCATTTAAGAGTAGAACCACCATATATTCCAAAGATTGAATCTGAAGAAGATACCTCCTATTTCGAACAAGAATTTACTTCAGCTCCACCTACACTAACACCTATACCGTCTGTGTTAACTACATCTCAGCAAGAAGAATTCCGTGGATTCTCTTTCATGCCAGAGGATCTTGAATTGTGATTACAATCTCAAATCGTTCTTTTCACTCTTTTCTCTTACATGCTCATATGCCAATATAGGAGCCATCATATTAAAACTGTATATATTGTTTTATACATTATATTATTCAACAATCTGAACTATTATCTATAACTGTGTTCTATATATCTTAGTCTCTTTGAATAACATCATATGAAGACAGACTGGAATACCTTTAGATTACCCTCAAATGTCTCTTTTCTGTTTTTCTTCGAGGGTTTTCCGGTGGCCTGAAAATTTTTCTGAAAAAGTTCAATCTGTCAAAATTTCTAAAGATATAAAAAGGGCATCTCATCTTAGATAAAACTTTTGAAGTATTTCTTTCTCTCCAATTTCTTATTTTAACTTTTGTTTCTTTCCTAAAAAAAGTGTCGACGTACTTCAGTATGTTTTATACCTATAAGTTTTAGGAAAATATATGTTATAGAGAAGGAACCGACAGTAGTGGTTTCCCAATATTTTCAACCCTCTCTATAATGATATACTTCGTTTCTCCAACATGGAAAAAAAATATTTCAATCAAACGACAGAGATTTTTAACTAACACATTCTACAGTAGGATCATTTCTATAGGAATCGTCACTCTTTGACTCTTCAAAAAAGTCACTGAATCCAACTTGGTTGATGAGCCGTATAACCTTCTTACCCAAGAGTGAGACCCCAAATTTTTATTCAATTTAAATTCAACATTAGCTTGGTCCGCAATCCTTAGCGGTTCGGTCATCTAATTTTTAAATTAACCACTAAAATTTGATTTTGCCGGTTGCAAGTGGAATCAAACTTTCTCTTTTCTTCATTGAGGAGGGGAAGTTGCTTCTATATAATTAATTGGCGCGATGATCTTTACCCTTTCTATGTACATCTCTCGTAGGTGGGATAGATTTATGGGTGGGTAGGAATGGCAGTCTGACAAGTTATATATATTATTATTTTTTTTTTCTCTAACTTATCTATCTGTATCAAAGGTTTGATCAATAATTTAGAGAAAACATATAATTATCCTTATTAAAGTATATATTCCTGTAGTTTATATACATATTGCAGTGCTTAGCTTCGAACTCATCAGCTTATGTTTTTTTTTTTCATCTATTCTTCAACTCATAGTCATTTTCTCGTCTGACGTATTTCGTTAAAAAACGATAAAGTTGAATTTCTGGAAATGTTGAAGACAAAATATATCAAAGTTGGCTTAATGATATAAGGTGAAAGCAGAAAGACGGCGGAATACCCCAATCCCTAGTCTATATTCTGATAATCCCATCAATTTACAACAATAATTTTCTAGTATCTTAAACCATGTTTAAAGGAAAACCATTCAAAAAGGTTTCAACAGCTTTCAAATCGCCTAAATTATCAAACTCTGGTGATGAAGATGGTGCCAAATTTAGTGACAAATTTAAAGTCCATACACCAAAACTAGACAAGAATTCATTCAAAAATGTATCTACTACCATTAAAGATCAAACTGCAAGTAGTGAATCCAAAGTATTCGACGCTACTGTGGTGAGTACACAAGGTGTTAAAGGTAAAGTGACAAAAATCGTTTATGATTATACTCAAAGTTTAATGGCAGTAGCTACAACTGCGTCAGAAATCCATATCTTTGGACAGAAACAAGTAGAAACTGTCCTTGTATTAAATTCTAAGACTACAGTGAAAGCTATGAAATTTATTAAAGGTATATATTTGGTGGTGGTGGACAGTAAAGCAACTATAATGGTCTTTTCACTGTATTCCAAAAAATTATTAGCCACTGCTTATTCTCCAAGTAAAATTACATGTATTGAAAGTGATCCGTCCTTAGATTGGATATTATTGGGTTTACAGAGTGGATCCATTATTATTTATGATGTAGATCGTAATCAGTTCTCCGACGTTAAGATCGAAAATTTACAGAAAAGTCAATTTTTCACCAAACTTCCACTTTCACCTGTCATATCTATCACATGGAATCCAAGGGATATCGGAAGTATATTGATCTCTTATGAATTGGTTTCAGTCATCTATTCTCTCGTGGAAGGTGCAGTTAAACAAAGCTTCATATATGAGGTACCGGCATACGCACCAGGAGGAGATTTCTCTTCTGATGTAAGTAGAACACGTACTCCAAAGGTGATCCAATCGTTATATCATCCTAATTCACTTCATATTCTAACTGTACATGAAGATAATTCTTTGGTTTTTTGGGATGCAAATACTGGGACAAGGATTCAAGCAAGAACTTTGTATGCAACAGACATTGATAAAGTTCAAAAGGATACTGAAAATAAAACGATAAATCCAGAGATTCCTAGGATGTTTAAAGTTTTATGGATATGTCAAAATAATTCTGAATACACATCACTTATTGTAGCCACAAAGACTTCTTCAATAAAGGAATCTTCACAAGGGATCAGTATTCTTGATCTTGGTGGGACACCATTGTATTCCGTCACATCATATGATGGTATGAGTAAATATTACGCTCATCCACATCAGGAAAAACTGTGTCCAGTGGTAGGGAAACCACCAATTGTTGATATTATCCCTATAGCCACATCATCACCATATTTTGCTGGTGGCCATGGAGCGTCGTGCATATTAGTCCTCTTAGAAAATGGTGAAATGGATACATTGTTAAGCTCATCTGGGCTATATACGTCTAAGGCTTCACTATTCCCACAAAGTTTATCTCTATCACGTCCGTATGCCACGGTGACCTCAGCAGTATCTGTACCCAGCAAATTGTGGTTGGGGATGATGTCTTCAAATTCTAAATATGACGGGCTATTAAAAGGTGGACACATTGTCAAGAGGGGTGGGAGAGTTCAAAATATGAGGAATGCTCTCATGTCTGGTCACACTAACGGTGCCGTGAGACTTTGGGATGCTTGTGCAAACGAGCTGGACGAAAGTGCCGTTTTCGAAGTTAATATAGCTAGAGTGTTAAATAGAGCCAACAATGTCAGTATTGATAAAATTTCCTTTGCCCCAGATACGCTAGAGTTAGCCGTTGCTGCTGAGAATGGTGATATTGTCTTATTTAAATATGAGGTGAATCAATTCTTTGATCCGCAAGGTAAAAATGCGGATAAAACATTAGATGTTAGCTTTAGCCGGTTCTCTATTGAAGATATAAATGAACCCTTAATTGATGTTAGGGATAGGTCTTCGCCGAATATCAGACAAGGGTTGATGCCTGGAGCTGTTGTTCGATTAAGAAGAGGAAATGCTACAGCTTTAAAAAACAGTAATATTGGGTTTGTAGGTATAGCCTATAGCAATGGTGATATATGTGTTATAGATAGAAGAGGTCCTGCCATCATATATTTAGATAACCTAGAAAAGATGGTCAGAAAAAGAGGCAATATGGTGACCAGCATAGAATTTGTTGTGATGCAATATGGGGAGGATACTTATTCAAGTATTCTCATGCTATGTGGTACTGATTGTGGTGAACTTGTGGTAAATAAAATTTTACCAGCTGCTGGAGGTAGATTCTATGTGGAACATATAGAGGTTATAAAAACAGGTGATCATTCTGCAATTACAGAGATATTTGGGGTATCTACTGAAACTGGTTTTAATTGTGAAGCAACGATTGTTAAAATGCAAGCCTTATCCAAAGGTGGATCTGCTCCAGGTAAGGTCATCACAGTCAGTTCTCATGATGTAAGAACCATTAAACTTGGTTTCTCAAAAGAAAACAGTAAGTCATTCAAACACAACATTGCAGCTGCAGGTCTTTCCTATGCATCATATCAAAATTCTAAGGGGGAACATAAGATTAAGTCCTATGTCATTGCATATTTAACTAATGGTAGTATCAAAGTTTTAGGCAGTCAGGATTTAAAGGAAGTCAAATCTTTACATTCACCGGTTCCAGTACATACCAAGTATGTTATGCAATCCTCACTATTAAAAGATGGTGATATTTTCACAAGAGTAGATGCTTACCGGTCTATTTTGATTTCAACTGTTAATAAGCAATCTGTAATGAAAGATGACAATGTTCTTTATAATCCAAATCTTAAGATCCCATATAGACCACAAGTTAACTCATTACAATGGGCAAGAGGTACGGTATACTGTACCACAGAACAACTGAATGAACTTCTTGGTGGTCCGAATAGGCCAGTATCTAAATATCAGGAAAGTGAGATTGCAAGGGGTACCTTGTCTTTGAAACCATCTGATGATAAGCAAGAAGATAAACCAGATCACCACTATACGAAGCCTGTGAGACACGGTCATCCAAATGGTGGATATGGGGTCCTCAGAGGGATGTCTCGTGCTATGGAGAATCAATGGGACTCTATAGAATCACAATTTAATGATTATGCAACAGCAGTGGGTGAAGGAATGAACGATGCTATGGAACAAACTGGTAAAGATATTGTCAAGGGCTCATTTGGTATCTGAATAGCATGTATATGGTTAATTTGACTACGATAGATAGATGTGATATGTATGATTTCAATTACGAACATTTAGCGATTTTCAAAGGAATTAACTATTCCTGATTTTTTCTTTTCTCTTTCTTGAATACAAGACAAAAATCTACCGGGAGATCAGAAAGAATTACTATACAATATAGTGAACCACAGATAAATACACATCCTGTTTGGAAGGAAAAAAGAAATAAAGAGGATAAAAGAACCTCTACCAGAAGATGGTGGATGATTCAATTATTTTAACTGCACCCATGGTGGACTCCAAGAATATTAGGGAGTATAATTTAAATTTTGCTACAGGAGACAAAACCACCTTGCAAATAAAACTAACAAGACAACGGTGTATTGGTCCCACATTAATAGATTCATTCTTAAGAACATTACGACATCGGAGTGACGATGTTATCAAATCAAAAATAAATAATTATACTAAAAGTGGTTCAACAAACAGCGAGAAAATAAAACTTTGTAATAACTTCGTAGACAGAGAACTTTATCCCAATTGGGAGGTTAGACATAAGGCCATCGATTTTTGTGAGCAGCAAGCAATACACATGGAATCAGAGCTAAAAGAAAAATACCCAAAGGGACTAGAAGAGAAGCACTATAACCTACGGGTAGATCCATATGCAGAAAGAGCTGCTAAGGAAGAATATGAGTCACATTTTAAGGATCTGAATACGTTAACACAATGGGTAGAAAATAACAAAATGGTAGAATCAATCTTACAGAGCACAAGTGATTCCATACTAAAACAAAGATGCAATGCAAATACAGAATATTTATCTCTATTCTGGGAGAATATGAAAAAAATGAACAAATGAGATCACTCAGGCATATACTCAGGGCTTGTATTTAGAGTGTGTTTTATTCTTTATGACATTATGTGATGAGTATAATGGAAGTTATAACCTGTATATAGTAAAACATATCCCTATAAACCAAACATCACGTATCATGACAAACGCGTAAACCAAAAGTATATTAATTGGAACTTTAATGTTTACATACGCGTAAAAAAGAAGATGGTGCCATCACCAACGGCATCTTTTCTTTTTCCACAGAAGGTTTACCATTCATAGCTATCTTTTAAAATTCAATCACTCAACCCAGGATAACCCAAAATGGAAATAAAAACCATTTGATACTGGACCCACATAGTCCTGCAACAATCTTCCCTGTATTTAAAAAAGAAAAAGAAAAGATCGCGCCACAATTAACACGTTTTCGACCAGCCATTTTTCTTCTTTTCTTTTTCTTACACCCTATTAATTCATTAATCATATGACAAAAATCTTCTCAAATGCTACTTGCATGTTAAATTATGGGGGTGTTGAGGGAATTCATTTAAAATTTTTTTCATTTTAGGCAATTTTTATTATGAAATTTTTCAGATCTGCTATTGTTTTCGAGGTATCCATGGCAACGACCGACGGTTGCTATGGCAATTGACGCGTCAGAGAGAGGAAACCATGGCAACGCGTGGGAAATACAATAGACATTGATACAGCAATAAATGACAAGTAACAGTATTAATTTCCTGATCGGGGTGCATATGACAACTGCTAACGCGTATGAAACGCGTAAACACACTGATAAAACCCACTTTTATTGTGCTTACGTGTCTCAGTTGCTCATATATCAAAATTTCTTATGTCATACTAGTTCCTATATGGGACATAATCTTCATTTGAGAATAATTTATATATAAGAGGAGAATGATTATCTGCTCTTTCCACGTAATCCTTCATTTCCTCTCTCTTTTTTTTATTACCAAGTCTTTACTACTATTGCAACAGGACAAGCATTTAGACTCCGTGTACTAACTAACCCAACCCACTAAAATAAATCACCGACAATGTACGTTATTAAAAGAGATGGTCGTAAAGAACCTGTTCGTTTTGACAAGATTACTTCAAGAATCACACGGTTATGTTATGGGCTGGACCCAGAACGTATTGATGCTGTTAAAGTGACTCAAAGAATTATTTCTGGTATTTATGAAGGTGTTACTACTGCTGAATTAGATAATCTAGCTGCTGAAACTGCTGCTTATATGACTACTATTCATCCTGACTATGGTACTTTAGCTGCAAGACTTGCTATCTCCAATTTACATAAACAGACTACAAAACAATTTTCCCAAGTTATTTCTGATTTATATCACTGGGTTAATCCTGCCACTGGTAAGCATGCCCCAATGATTTCTAAGCGTGTTTATGATATTGTAATGAAAAATAAGGATCTTTTGAACTCTAGTATAGTTTATGATAGAGATTATGGCTATAATTATTTTGGTTTCAAGACTTTAGAACGTTCCTATCTTTTAAGAATTGATGGTAAGGTTGCTGAACGTCCACAACATTTGGTTATGAGAGTTGCCCTGGGGATTCATTTAGATGACCTTGACTCTGTTATTCAAACCTATAATTTAATGTCACTAAGATATTTCACTCATGCGTCTCCAACTTTGTTTAATGCTGGTACACCAAAGCCTCAAATGTCCTCTTGTTTCCTAATTGCTATGAAGGAAGATTCTATTGAGGGTATCTTTGATACTTTAAAAGAATGTGCTATGATTTCGAAGACGGCTGGTGGTGTTGGTTTACATATTCACAACATTCGTTCTACAGGTTCGTATATTGCTGGTACAAATGGTACTTCTAACGGTATTATCCCAATGGTTCGTGTCTTCAATAACACTTCTCGTTATGTGGATCAAGGTGGTAACAAGAGGCCAGGTGCTTTTGCCCTATACTTAGAGCCATGGCATGCTGATATCTTTGATTTCATTGAAATTAGAAAAAATCACGGTAAAGAAGAAATTAGAGCTAGAGATTTATTCCCTGCATTATGGGTTCCAGACTTGTTTATGAAACGTGTTGAAGCTGACGGTCAATGGACATTGTTTTCTCCCAGTGAAGCTCCAGGCTTATCTGATGTTTATGGTAAAGAATTCGAGGAATTATACGAACGCTATGAAAGAGAAGGTCGTGGTGAAACCATCAAAGCTCACAAATTATGGTATGCTATCTTGGAAGCCCAAACTGAAACTGGTACTCCATTCGTTATCTACAAGGATGCTTGTAATGAAAAGTCTAATCAAAAGAATCTAGGTACCATCAAATCTTCTAACTTATGTTGTGAGATCGTTGAATATTCTGCTCCAGATGAAACTGCTGTTTGTAACTTAGCCTCTGTTTGCCTTCCTGCATTTATTGAAGTCTCTAAAGATGGTAAAACTTCAACTTACAACTTTGACAAATTACATGAAATATCCAAGGTCATTACTTTTAACTTAAACAGAGTCATCGATAATAATTATTATCCTGTCCCAGAAGCTAAGAATTCTAATGAAAGACATAGACCAATTGCTCTAGGTGTTCAAGGTTTAGCTGATGTCTATATGTTATTACGTCTACCATTCGAATCTGAAGAGGCCCAAATCTTGAATAAGCAAATTTTTGAAACAATCTACCATGCTTCTTTGGAAGCTTCATGTGAGCTGGCTCAAAAGGAAGGTCCTTACCAATCTTGGGAAGGCTGTCCCGCTTCTCAAGGGATTCTACAGATGGATATGTGGGATGCCAAACCTTTTGGGATGTGGGACTGGGAAACTTTAAGAAGCGATATTGTCAAACACGGTTTAAGAAATTCATTAACTATGGCCCCAATGCCAACTGCCTCTACATCTCAAATCATGGGTTACAACGAATGTTTCGAACCAGTAACCTCTAATATGTACCAGCGTCGTGTTCTTTCCGGTGAATTCCAAGTGGTTAACCCATATTTACTACGTGATTTGGTCGATTTAGGTATTTGGGATGAATCTATGAAACAACATTTAATTACTGCAAATGGTTCCATTCAAAACTTAAACGTTCCCCAAGAGTTAAAAGATTTGTATAAGACTGTCTGGGAAATTTCCCAAAAGAAAATCATTGACATGGCTGCTGATCGTTCCATCTATATTGATCAATCTCACTCTTTGAACTTATTCTTACGTGCACCAACTATGGGTAAGATTACAAGTATGCATTTCTACGGTTGGAAGAAGGGTTTGAAGACTGGTATGTACTACTTAAGAACACAAGCTGCCTCTGCTGCTATTCAATTCACTATCGATTCTAAAGTCGCGGCAGAGGCCATGAACAAGATCGGTGATGCTTCTAAACTAAAACGTCCAACATATATTCCACAAGGTACCAAATATACTGAAGGTCTGAAAAACGGCTTTAATACAAGTGAACCAGCTGTTGCTAGGGAAATAGTTAATCTATCATTAGAAAACCGCCCATTAGAAACTCCAAATGAGCCAATTACAGATAAGCCAACTGACCCTACCATCCCAGTCGTTGTTGCTGAAACCGTCCAAGCTTAAATTAATCAAACTGAAGACTTTATAGATTAATAATATCATGTACCATATCCCTATATAGATTCAACTTTATTTATGAAAACGAATATCTCAAGATTATTATCTGGAACTACTACCGCTGTGATATTCCTTTGTAAATCAGTCTGTATGAAAAGATTTTTTATATTGGGAACTTTTTTTCAGGCACTATTTTGAATGAAATAAGTTTTTACATCTTTCAATTGCACAACAAAAGATGGATCAGAAGACTGAAAAAGGGCTGAACCTGACTACGTCTTCGAACCTGACCATGAATGATAATGTCATTAATTCAAAACACATGGAGAATGACTTCGAAGTAAACAATATAGAACTAGAGGAATGGCCTGCTGAAGGTAGATCTGTACCAGTTCCAGAAAATGCGGCTGCAATGAATGACGAGGAATGGCTTTTATTAGAGAGATCCAATATATTCAAACGTTTTATGTATCGACTGTGGTATGGTCCAAGGGAGCCACAAGATGATCCACCAAGTTTTCCTATGAAAATAGCCTTTTTGAAACAAATCGAAGAATTCCCAGAAAAACGTTTCAGGAAAAGGTTTCCAAAAAAGGGTATCAGGATAATGATTTTGATTATTTATTGCTCGGTTTGGTTTGGAATTTTATATAGTATCCTATACTCTTACCTCTTTCGCAAACCATTTTTTGATCCCAAAGATGGGACTGAAAAAATTCCAATTCTTACCTATGACTGCAACTCTTATTTGAATTGGAAAGGTAAGAATAATGCCTGCGGTTTAAATGCAGAGAATTGTCTTCCGTTTGAGAATCAAGAATTCTATATTAGATGTCCTGCTTTATGTGACCGTGGTGGCTGGACATACTCAGCTATAAGTGTTGGTAACGAAAGAGTAAAATATAGAGGTTATGAAATTGGTGGAGGAGAAATTACTGATAAAACGGATACTACTCAAGATTTATCATATCCATATAGAGCAGATTCATTTGTATGTGGTTCCGCTGTACACGCTGATGTCGTATCGCCAATTTTTGGCGGTTGTGCAAGAGTAAGTATGAGAGGTTTTCAGAGTGGATTCCACTCCAGAGAAGGCAAACATAATACCCATTTTTCCGTTTCGTTTGATTCATTTTTCCCAAGCTCGTATGTATTTACTGATTATTTGGATGGTATCGCGTCAGGTTGTACTGACCCCAGGGCCTTAGTTGTTACATTGAATATCTTATTCGGTTTACCTCTTTTCTATCTATATGAGAGTATTATCGGGTACTGGATATGCACAATTAGTGGCTACTGGACCCTTGTATTGGCGCTTGACCCACCTCTTCTGGTGGATCCACACTTTCCAGCAAGTGGTTATGAATTATTAAGTGTTGGTTTCCAGAGATTACTTCCATTATGTTTTGTCCTTTATGTAGAATGGAAAAGTGCTGTTAAGAGAACTTTGGAAGATGGGTCTCCTCTATGCAAAATTTTCTTATGGTATCCATTGTTATGGCTTGGGATTATGAATAATATCACATTTGATAGACTACCTGTAGATCGACTTACTCCAAAAGATTTAAAGGAACAAGCAGGTGCCTTAACTGCAGTTGCATCAATTTTTGGAACTATTATTACCTGTGCTATTGTACAAGCGTATTCATTATGGAAATCGGGTAGGTTTAGAAAGTTCTTCAAGATCTATATTTCATTTATTGGTGGACTAATACTTCTTTCTTCTATACCTGGACTTAATTTGAGAATCCACCACTACATTCTTGGTGCTATCTTGGTACCAGGCTGTGCAACAAGAGGGGTATCAGCATACCTATTCCAGGGGATATTGATTGGTTTAATTTTATCTGGTGTTTCAAGATGGGATTTCGCAAGTATTGTAGAAACAGACTTTGCGTTGCTAAGAGGCGAAGCAGGTTTGGCATCCCCACCCCCAGTTTTGCTATTTGATAAAGCTGAGCGATATTTGTTATCATGGCAGACTACCGGTAAAATGATGATTGATGAAGGTACAAATATCGATACTAGATATGATGGGTATTCTTTATTATTGAATGATGTCGAAGTATACGTAGGCACAAATACCACCATTGATATTGAAGAATTGATAAAATCGAATCATTATTTGTCTCAGATGGTGCAGACGTCGCTGAATAACAGTATCAGTGGGAAGATTCCTCTATATTTCAGAGTAGCTAAGGTCATGATTGATTCTCCAATAGATAACCGTGGCGATTATACTAATGCAGGTGTGTTACAATGGCCAGGCGGTGTCTGGACTGAACCTGAACCGGGTGTATCCTAATGTCCTTAAATATTGCATGTCCTTCAACTAATTGATATCTTTGCATTTTCCTTCGTTATTATTATAACTTTCTGGTAGTAAAATATTTGGAGAAACTTTGTGTAGCGTTTTAGATGGATGAGAAGAATAAGCAAATGAGCCTACCTTGTATGGCATGTACGAAGGATGGATTTAGTGTGCAAAAATGTATGAACCTATCATTGATAGCTACTTTTTATCCTATTATTCATTCGTGAACTTTCCTATGCATCGCTTATAGTCTGCTGAGCTTACAATTATTGTCGGAATTGAAATTACCACATCAATATTAGCTAAAGAAAAAGTTGTCATAGAGTACAGGAGAAAGTTAGCTTGTTCTAACTATGGAATGCCTGCTAAGCTAGCTGGAATATAACGCTATTAAGGGTGTTGCATTTATTTTCGATCTCACAGGATACTTAGGGTCCTAAGTCTCCTGGCCCTGCTTTGACCCCTGGATTCCATAACTGCTCCTAAAAATTAGGGCCCTACATACTTATTCTCCGGATATAATACAGTAAAAAAGACTAGAAGAGCTCTCACTTAAGAAACTGAGGAAAATAAGGATAAGTACGACTGAATATCGTAAGAGAAGAGCTAAGAAATTTAATTAACGTACTGCGCTATAATCTGGACGGTCACTACCTGGACACAGTCCCACTTATTGTTATTAGTTTCTACACTGTTCTGTATACCGTCTCACAATTCTTTGATATATTTCTACCTAGCTCAATAATTAATTGCATAAAATAATATAAGCTGACTGACATCATAAAAATAGGCTATGATCTCTTAACATCCAAGAAAGATCCAGATCAATTAACAACTATACAATTTAAGCGACACCCAGACCTCTCAGGTTATATTCAACCAACAAAAAATTGGACGCAACCGGAATCGAACCGATGACCTCTTCCTTGCAAGGGAAGCGCGCTACCAACTGCGCCATGTGCCCAAATTATATATATTTTTGTCACATATAGTGTTCTACTTAAGGTTTTAATTTAATCATGCCTTTTTATTCAGGGAAACCCTACAGGTTAATGAGACGTATCCCTGACTAGTTAAACGTAGACCTAACATTAGGTCATGGAAAGGTATTAGTTAATCCTGGTTTTATGATTTGAAATTCTAGATTTTATGAAAAAATGAATTATCGATTTTAATTAACTATGAGAGGAGATTGGTTATAAGAGGAATCAAGTTAAAGTATTGTTATTAAAATTATTATGAGCCCTATCTATTATCTTCCCACGAAGTTACCGATTAGTATATCATGTTTTACCTGATTATTGTCAGATAATAAGTTAAGTTTCTTTTTTATTATTATGTGGAGTCGAGTGGCAAATGTTTCTTTTTACTTTATTAACGCTTTCTGTTACTGTGTTATAATTTCCTTTTATTGTATTAAGAGTTTCTTTTTACTTCTATAAAGAATTATTTCTTTTTTGAAAAGTTTTCTTTTGTTTGATCATTTACTCTTTGAT
Organism: Monosporozyma aquatica; assembly: GCA_030571515.1. Taxonomy (NCBI): domain Eukaryota; kingdom Fungi; phylum Ascomycota; class Saccharomycetes; order Saccharomycetales; family Saccharomycetaceae; genus Monosporozyma; species Monosporozyma aquatica. The sequence continues at coordinate 44,646 of JAJLXW010000504.1, forward strand.
GCTCAA